>JALNQF010000349.1:0-42936 GCA_028456385.1 Ophiosphaerella korrae | reverse complement strand
GACTATACTACTTATAAATAAACAAAAGCTACTAGATCTAAAATACTTACTAATACTATAAACTACTATATAGCTACTTATATAGTAATAGACTCTAAAATAGATATAGAAATAGAGGACTAATTCTTTAAATATAACTTCTAACTAGATATAGAGCTAGAACTAGAGCCTAACTTAGACTAGGATTTAGAAAACAACGTTCTCTAGGCCTAAAGCCTTAACCTAGAGATTATATAAACTAGAAGAGCGTAATTAACTACTAAAGTATAACTCCTAGTATAGCTATATCCTATATACTTACTTATAGAATATAGATAGTCTAGTATAAGAAACTACTAACTAATCTAATAGAAGCTAAGCTAAACTAATTCTTATTTACTAGCTTCTTAGGTAAAGACCTTATAGTACTTTATATAGCTAGAACCTTAGCTAATAATAGAGCTAACGTAAACTTTATTTAATAAAAATTTACTTAAAAGACTATAAAATTATAAACTATCTAGCTACCTTAACTTATTATCTATAAAGGATATAATAGTTCTCTATCTAAGTCTATTACGTATTAGGTTAAGTTCTACTTACAAGTAGGCGTATATATTAAATAGACCTCTACTTATATTATTAAAAATATAGGCTAATTTAACTTTATTCTAGGATTTTTATAGCGTAAAGCCTATACTATTAAATCTAACTACTACTATAGAACGTTATTATTCTCTAATACTTACTACTAATAGTACTACTAGATAACTAATAAAATCTCCTTAGTAGTATACTATAGTATACTAGGATATTACTCTACTATAGCCTTAAAGAAGCTAGTACTTAAACTATTATCTACTCTTATAGGGCCCCTAAGTAAGTACCCTAATAGGTATAAATAGAACTTGTTAATAGATATTTAAACTATTAGTTATTATATAATTAAAGCCTTTACTAGAAGAAGTAGATATACGCTTATAGTACTTACTTTAGATAGAATACTACTACTAGTATACTACTATAAAGTAGCTAGAAAAGTAGATTACGCGTAATTTTATAAACTACTACTTATAGTAGAGCTTAAGAATATCTTGTCTATAGAACTACTCTAACTATATTAAGACCTAATACTCTATTTTAATAAGAAAGCTACTAAGGAACTTCTCCTTTATAGGCTATACAACCTAGAAATTACTTTTAAACTTAGTATAAAAATCTTAGACGCTAAACTTTACTTTTTTACTAGAAAATAAGATAAAGTAATCTAGAAATATATCTAAGAAATAGAAGGTAAAGGCTTTATTAGTAAATATAGCTCCTTAGCTAGAAAAAACCTACTAATTATAGCTAAACTAGATAGTAGCTTATAAGTCTATATAGACTACTATAAGCTAAATAAATCTACTATTAAAGACTAGTACTCTATTCTATTCTTTAGGGAAATACTAGCCTACCTAAATAAAGTAAAGATATTCTCTAAATTTAACGTAATATACGCCTTTTACTACTTACGTATTACCTTAAATTTAGAATAGCTAACTACTTTTGTTACCTACTTTAGTATATATACTTACAAAGTAGTACCTTTTAGCTTTACTAACGTACTAGCTACTTTCTAGTGCGCTATTAACTTAGCTCTACTAGAATATTTAGATAACTTCTATACTATATATATAGATAACGTCTTAATATACTCTAATAATAAAATAGACTATATCTAGTACGTTTATAAAGTACTTATATAACTAAAAGAGTAAGGCTTCTACGTAGACTCTAAAAAATCTAGCCTTTACGCTACTTTAGTTAAGTTTTTAGGTATAATTATCTCTAATAAAAGAATTACAATAGATCTTTCTAAAGTTAAAGCTATCTAAGAGTAAGAAATACTAAAGACTACTAAAGAAGTCCTAGCCTTTCTAAGCTATACTAGATTTCTCTAGCACTTTATTAAGGATTACTTAAGCTTTACTTTACTACTTACTAAGTTAATTAAGTTTAAAGTTATTACTAAACTTACTAAAAGAGATAAGCTACCTCTTTAAAAGACTTAGTATAAGCCTTTTATAATTACCTAAGAATATATAGACGCCTTTAATAAACTAAAAGCTACTTTCTAGCTAGGTATAGTCTTACTTTACTTTAACCCCTTAAAACTAATCTATATCTAAACTAACGCTTCTAGGTAGGCTTTAGGTAGAGTAATAAGCTAACTAAACTAAGATAGAATCTAATAGCTAGTTAGCTTCTTCTTAAAAAAACACACCCTAGTAGAATATAATTATAATATCTACAACCTAGAACTTATAGCTATAATCTAAGTATTTAAAGAATAGAAACTAGAGCTTATAAGTAGTTTATATAAAATCTACGTTATAATAGACTACTATAATTTAGAAACTTTTATAATAACTAAAAAGCTTAATTACTACTAGGCCTACTAGTTATTATTCCTATCTTAATTTAATTTCTATATTAAATACGCACCTAGTAATATAAATAAGGTTGTAGACGCCCTAAGCTACTAACTACAAGATTACTCTATAGACGATTCTAATCTATAAGTATTAGAAGCTAACTAAATTATCTTAAGCCCTTAAGTCTTAGCCCTAGGCGTAAAACCTACGCTAAATATAGTAATTTACGCTCTAAGCCTCGTAGACCTATAAAAGCTAGATAGATTTATACTAGAATAAGCTACTATAGTATACGCCTACTTTTACTATATTATAAGAATAAAACCTAAATTAGTAAACTTACTAGAGGATTTTCTACTACCTTATAATAGAGAACTAGACCTAGAACTCTTGCTATATATTATTAACTTACGCCTAATAGAAGAATTACTAGATATAGCGTACTTAGAAGACTATATAGCCTAAGCTATATTTACTACTATAGATAGTAGATAATAAAAACTATTAAAAGCTTTCTATAAAGTAAGATACTACTTCTTATACGCTAATATTAGCTTTACTAGATTAGGAAAAGAAAAGTACTTCTAGGTTAATAAAACGCGTCTATACATCTCTCTAAATACCTATCTACGCTACTAAATCTTTAATTTATACTATAACTATTAGTTAGTAGGCTATAAAGAACCTTATAGTACGCTATATCTAATATATAAGCGCTATTATTAGCCTAAGATACTCTAAGCTATTAAGTAATTTTATAATATATACCTAATCTACTACTATATAAAAAACCTATAAGATAGTAAACTTAGTTACTTTTAACCTATACTAATTTCTTATACACCCTAGACTAATATCTTAGTAGACTATATCTAAGCCTTACTAACTAGTAAAAATT
The DNA here is from genome assembly GCA_028456385.1 of Ophiosphaerella korrae. Classification (NCBI taxonomy): domain Eukaryota; kingdom Fungi; phylum Ascomycota; class Dothideomycetes; order Pleosporales; family Phaeosphaeriaceae; genus Ophiosphaerella; species Ophiosphaerella korrae. The sequence goes on along the minus strand of JALNQF010000349.1, from coordinate 39,642 downwards.
GTAGCTAAATTTATAAATATATCTTAGTAATTTACTACTATCTTATAAAAAGATACTATTTCTTCTCTTATAAGTCCTTAAAACCTAAAGAAGCTACTTAATATTTTATATCTATTTTTAAGCTTTATAAAGTTCTAATAAATATTATATCTAATAGAGGAATAACTTTTATTAGCTAATTTTAGCACTATATATACAAACGCCTCTATATTATATAAAAGCTCTTAACTACATACTACTTAGAAACTAATAGCTAAACTAAGCGAGTAAATTAAGCCTTAGAGATCTTTCTAAAGTAATACGTTAACTATATATAAGATAACTAGGTAGCCTAGCTATATATAGCTAAGTTCTAAGTAAATAATACTATTAATATATTTATTAGGATAACTCTATTTCTTGTAGATCTAAGGTATTACTCCTATAGTAGTATATACCCTAGTAAAAACAATAAAGATTAACTAAACCTAGCCTAATATAACTAACGTATACAAGCTAATAAGCTACTTAACGCTTATAGTAACCTAGTAGCTTACTTTAAGAAAAAAATACTCTAGGTATAATAAGAGTAAGTAGCTTAAGCTAATACCTTTTACTAAAGTAGACTAGTATATAAAGTTAGTAACTAAGCTTATATTAGTATAGCTAATTAGAGAACTACTTAGCTAACCCTAAAATTAGACTACTAATAAGTAGGCCTATACTCTATTAAAAGAGTTATCTACAATAGTAGAGTATATAAGCTAGTACTACTCTAAGAAATACTAAGTAAAGGCGTATTCCTAGTCTTCTCTCTAAAACTCTTACGCCCTAGGGATTAGAAGCTTTTACTAGATTAAGACCTACTATAGCTAATTCCTATTATTATTATTAATAAAGAAACTAGTAGCGTATATAAAAAATACCTAGTAGAAGCTATCTTAGATATATACTTTAAAGAGCGTAGAAAATACGTAGAATAGTACTACTTAGTCTACTAGACTAGCTATAATAAACCTATATAGGAGCTAGTAGAAGAATTTATAAAATATAAAGTTACCTTTAACTTTTACTAGAACTACTTAGAGAAAGCTAAACTATTAACTCTATATATACCTAAAAAATAGAGCCTTAATAAAGACGCAACTTATTAAAGTATTTTAACTTACTAATAGGTATAAAAAAGCCCCTTCTAAGGTGTAATTACTACCTTTAGCCTTTACTAGAACTACTTAGATAAGCCTAAAACTATTAATAAGTGTAAAAAAAGCCTCTTTATAAAGTATAATTACTACTTTTAACTTTTACTAGAACTACCTAGAGAAGTCTAAAATACTAACTATATACTTAAAATAGAGCTTAATAAAAACGTAACCTAGTAAGGTACTCTAGCTATTAGTAAGTGTAAAAAGGCCCTCTAAGGCGCAATTAGAAAACTTTACTACTAGCTAAAGATAAATTATAGCGTAAAAATAGTAGAAATAGTTTACTTTAGCTAGTAAGTCTAGGACTCTTTTTAGGTTAGGGCCTACCCCTACTACTATAGCTACGACTACTACGCTCTCTTATAACTAGTTACGTATAGGTCTAGTTTGCTATTATAGAATTTATAACTAGCTACTAAATTCCTAGCTAAGGCTACTCTACGCTACCTACCTCCTAATACTTGTAAATATTAGGCTTACTAAGTCCCTTATATTAATAAACCTACTTATTATAAAGCTTATATCTATAGTAGGTACTTATATAGAGATCTAGCGCTATTAAGTTACTTAGTAGTATTAACTTTGCCTTCTCTTATACTATATACAAATACTTTTAGGTTTAATTTTGTTAGCGTAGAGTAGAAGTAGTAGAAAAGAGTTTATAGTTAACACGTTTTATATATAGAAGTTACGCGCGTCTTAATTTTATACTAAAATTAGTAAAAACCTTAGCTCTATACTCTATAAATAACGATTTTAACTCTAAAAATAGTTAACTTCTTTAACTCTAGCTACTACTTCTACTACCTAATAGGTATTATTAGTTAATTAGAGCTCTTTTTAAGCTCTAGGAATTTACTCTTTAAAAGGAGGGAGACGTATAAAAGAGTTATCTCTTATATCTCTTATTTTTGCACTAATATTAGTAAGTTTATAACTTACTAATATAGTAAACTTACTAATATTACAAACTTACTAATATCGTAAACTTACTAATATTGCGAACTTACTAACATGTTAGTAAGTTTACAACTTACTAATATTTAACTACCTTTCTACTTTTAGTTAGCGCTTAGTAGGCTACTAGGTATATATACCTAGTACTTACTTAGATAGCTTTATCTACTATTTACTCTTTTTAGTTAATTGTTAAAACTACCTTATTAAGTTATCTTGTGTAAAGTCTACCTTACATTTATATAGAAAAACTAAGAATACTAGAAACTTTAAAATAATAAGAAATCTAAATAAATAAGAATCTTTAAGAATAGTATATAAATAGATATAGAAGATAACTTAGATACTATAATAGTAGAGAACTTATAATCTTAATAAAAATAAAAATAAAAATAAAAAAAATAAAATCTTTATAAACTTTAACTATAGTAAGAAAGGCTACTATATAAAAAACTATTAGTTAAAGAAAAAAGATATAGTATATTATAAATATAAGAAGCTAAGATACTTTATAAAAAACTATAGAAGTAAAGAGGTAAAGAAAGAAACGTTATTAAAGATAACTAAAAATAAAAAAGAAGTACTAAAAGTAAAGGTAAAGCTTTAAGAAAAAGTAGTAGTAAGTAAAGAGTAATTATATATAATACTTTATTAAACCTTATATTATAATAATAATTACTATATATACTTTTTAAGTAAATAAAAAGTAAGATAGTTTCTATATAGAAAATAAAGAGTTGTAGAAATAAAAGAAAGAACTTAAGTATATCTTAAAGAAAAAGTAAGTATAATAGACCTACTAATAGAAGATTTAGAAGAGAAATACTTTTAAACTCTATTAATCTTTACTAAAAGATAAATAAAAGATAAGAAGACTACTATAGTTACTTCTAAAAAACTATAGAGTAATAGAAATAATATTAATATAAAAAGTATAAAGTATACCCTATTAGATATATATAGCTATAATAGCTATATAATAATAGATATAGTAGAATAAATTAAGTAATAGTAATTTATTTAGAAATACTTACTAGTTATAAGTATAGAAGAAGCGTATAAAGACTAGAAAATATATAATCCTAAAGTAATAAAGTTTATAATATTCTAAAAATAGATAGAATAATAAATAGTTATAGTAAGAAGAATACTTATATAGAGAGAATAGTAGTACTTTATAAGAAGAATATAATAGATTAATAAAGCCTATATACTAAGTATACAAGTAGTATACTATATCCTAATAGAAACAAGACCTAGTATAGATAAGTATAAAGAAGGAGATACTAAAAAAATAAACCTAGAATATCTAGTATACTTTAAAATATTATAAGTATTATACCTAAATATAAATTATATTATATATAGAAATCTAAAAGTAAGAAACTATATACAGCTAGTAAGAAGAAAAGGCTATAAATATATAAACGTAATCTTAGTAAAAGATATTCTATAATAAGAAACTATAAAGATACCTAATAAAGGATATATAGTAGTAAGACTTAGAAAGAAGTTATTTTAAGAATATATCTTAAGAAAACCTTAGTATAAATATATATAAAATAAGTATCTAAAATATAAAGACTATAAATATAAAGTTAAGTAGTAGCTATAACTAGATAGTAAATTTATAAAAAAGCCTAAGTAAAAATAGCTAAAAGGTATAATAGGCCTATATATTATAGAAATAGGTACCTTTAAAAAAAAAGAATATAAATTATAATTAATAGTAAAGCTACTAGGAACTTTATATCTAAGAAGTTTATAGAAGACTAAGAAATATACTATATAATAAAGAAATACCTTTAATAACTAACGTAGTTAGTAAGTAAGTTATATACCTAACTAACTTTATATATATCTTTAAGTATATAACTTAATAATATAGTAGAGTAGAGAGTATATATTTATATAATAAATTAAGTAGTAGCTCTTCTATCTTTCTTATATATACGTAATTTATACCTAGTCTCTTTATACTTTTTATAGCGTATAAGAGCCTAGTAACTTAAGCTTAAATACTACTTACTTTTACACTATTTATAATTAATCTAGTAATTAGCTTCTAGTTAAGTAATTATATCCTCTCCTTATCCTTTTATTAAGACTCCTTTCTTCTAAATCTACTTCTTTTTTTATAATTTATACTTACTAGCTACTTTATTAGCTTTTTTAAAACTAAAGATCTAATTATATATTAACTTAGCTTCTAGTATTATTATATAAGCTCTTTTTTTAAGTTAATTAATTATATTAATAATTAATACTAGTAATAAGCTCTTATACTAGCGTATATACTTACGTATATTACTTAGTATATAAGCTACCTAGAAAGTCTCTAGTAAAGCTAGAGTAAGTATATATAGCTCTTATATACTATACTAGCTTAAACTAGCTTTTTATAGTAGCTAAGTCTTTCTATAAAGCTTACTACTTATTATATAACTAATTAAAACGTATTATAAAACTATCTATATACTTAATAAAGTTAGCTACCTAGTTTTACTTAACTAGTAGTACGTTATAGATAGCTAGTAGCTTATTAGCTATCTTATATATAGTAGCTAGAGTTAGAGTAAAACTATAAGAATCTAGATTTAGAATATACTTAACTATTACCTCTTCTTCTAGCTAGCTAAGTTTCTTTAAGTTTAGCTAGTAATTATATTAGGTAGTTATACTAGCGCGTTAGTTACGTAGTGTTAATTTAATAATTTAGTAGACTTTAGCTACTTTTTAATTACTTATAATTTAACTTAATTTAATAGATAAGATAGTAATCTAGATATCTACTTTATTTAAAAGTAATTAACGTATATAGCGTAGAGCTATTATATAATAAGATAAAATAAGTATATAAAGTTAGTTAGGTATATAACTTACTTATATATATAACTTACTTACTAACTACATTAAGTATAATTAAAGAGAAACTATTTTAGAAACTTATAAAGTTTAAGATTATACTCTTTATATTAGAACTAAAAGAGTTAAAGATTAAAAATATAATTATTGATTTAATAATAATTTATAATAAATAAGATATAATCCTAGGAATACTATAGTTATAGATAGCTAACCTAAAAATTAATTTAAAAATAAAGAAAATTAGTTACTTTAAAAAAAATATATTAAAAGCTAATATAAAAATATATAAAAGAAAATTCTTAGATAAATATAAAAAATAAAAAAAAATAACTTATAGAACCTAAAGATTACTTTCTAAAATACTAACTATAAGACTTAGTAATAGACTTAGAAGAAAAAAAATATATAAGATAGAGCCTAGTCTATAAAAAGACTAAAGAAAAGTCTAAAATTAAATAAGTATTTCTTAAAAGTATAATAAAAAATAAATAGATATAAGAATCTAAATCCTTAGTAGTATAGAGAGTTATATTTATAGATAAAAAAGAAATAAATAATAAAAGGCCTTATATAGATTTTAGAAAGACTAATATAATTATAAATAATAACTAATACCTTTTTATTAGATTTAAAAGAAGTTATAGTAGTTTAATAAAAAGGCTTTTTTATAATAGCTATATAAAAGCCTTATTAGAGAGAGATACTAAGGCTTTTAGAAAAGCCCTTTTTTAGATTAATTACTTATAACTTAATAGTACTAGGTATAAATTAAGTAGATTAATTTTACTATCTATCTCTAGCCCTACGCTCTAGCTATATATCTATAATGTAGTAGTCTTAGCTAGGTTTTTTAAGATAGTAGTAAGCTAGATCCTTAATACTCTTTTTATTAAAGTACTAGTTTCTTTATTATATTGGTTATACTAACGTAGTCTATCTCTTTGTATATAAGATTCTTTATTTAATTCCTTTATTTATAAAAGTTAAGGCTATAATCCTTTTAGCTATAGTAAAGTTAGTAGCTTAGTAATTGTATATATAATCGTGTATTTAATTACGTATCGAGTATCTAATTATATAACTTATCTAATACTTTTACTATATATAGATAAGATATAAAATAGGCTATAAAAAGTAAAGATCTTTATAAAGTTAGATATCTAGAATACTTACTATTAGATAAGAATTAAAAAAAGTAATAAGTAGAAAATAGTATTTAGAATATAATAAAAGCTATTTAAATATATAGTTATACGTTTTAGATTAATAAATATACTAGTAGTATTCTAAAAAAGAATTAATATAGTACTAAGAGAATACTTAAACGTATTTATATTTATATTCTTAGATTATATCTTTTTCTTTTTAGAGTTAGAGGATAAACACGTATAATATATATATAAGGTACTAGAGAAACTAGTAGAAAATAAATTATTTCTTAAGTTAAGAAAATATAAATTTTATATAAAAGAAATAGACTTTCTTAGATTTATAATTAAACTAAGATAAATAAAAATTAACTTAAGAAAGATTAAGTTAATTAAAGAATAGCTAATACTAAAGAACTTATAAGAAGTATAATAGTTTTATAAACTAGTAAACTTTTATAGAAAACTAATAGTAGAATAGTTTAAATATCTAAAGCTATTAACTAAACTTATAAAGAAAGATATACTATATAAATAGATAAAAGAATATAATAAGGTATTAAACTAGATTAAAAGAAAATTTATAGTAAACCTAGTTATTAGAATATATAACCTAGAACTACTAGTAATAGTAAAATCTAATATATCTAATTTAGTCTATAAGATAGTACTAATATAAGAAGACCTAAGAACTAAGTAAAAATACTTAGTTAAATATTTCTCTAAGAAAATAAAGCTAGTAGAGCTTAACTATTTAATCTATAATAAAGAAATACTAGTAATTTATAAAGTATTTAAGTAATAGAAAGTATATTTATAAAAAGTAAAGTATAAGATAAAGGTTTATATAAACTATAAGAATCTTATAAAATTTATAATAAATAAAGACATATTATAATACTATATAAGATAGTAAGAATTTTTATTAAAATTAAAATTTAAAGTTATATATATAAAACGAAAAGATAACTAGTTAGTAAATATTTTAAGTAGAATACTAGACTTATAAGAAGAAGTAAATACTACTAGTATAGTTTTAGTTAAGAATAAAGAAAGAAACTTAGTTTTAAATAAACCTAAGATAGCTATAATACTTAAGAGAAAAAGTAATAAGCTAAATAAATAAATTTAAATAGAAATAGTAAAAGCTTTGAAAGAAATAAAAAAAACTAGAAATCTAAAATAGATTAATAAAAGCTTATAGAAGAATATATATTTTAAGTAAAATCTAAAAAGAATTTATATAATAATTCTATAAACTACTAGTATATAAATACTAAAAAATAAAGAAAATACTAAATAGGCTTTTAAAAGACTACTATATACTAAGAGTAAGATAACTAGTAAGAGAAGTACTATAAGATTATATAGAGTATTATAAAAATAACTATAATAGATATATACTATATATAAAGTTATAACTAGTTAAAATAGTTAAATATTTCTAAAGAATTATTATAGTAGACTTTATTATAAAGTTACCTAAGTTAAAAGACTTAATATTAAGAGTTAGGTATAATAGAGTCTTAATAATAGTAGATAAGCTTATAACGTACTTATATTTTAAACTATATAAAGAGAAAAGTAAGATAGAAGTTACTATATACTAGGTTCTAGAGACTATAGTTAGCTAGTATAGTATTCTAGATAAAATTATTATAGATAGAGATATATAATTTATATTAAAACTTTTAAGAATAATAATAGCTTAATTAGGTATATAATATTAAATATTAATAGTATATTATCTATAAATAGATAGATAATTAGAATATATAAACTAAATAGTAAAATAGTACTTAAGATACTACTTTAACTATAATTAAAATAACTAGGTATAGTTACTACCTATAGTATAGCTAGTATATAATAGTATAAAGAATATAGTAATAAAAGTATTACTTTTCTTTATAAACTATAGATTTAATTATAAAACCTACTAGATACTAAGAGATATAGAGTCTTAGTCTCTAAAAAGAGAAAACTTTATAAATAGACTAAATAAAATATATAATTAACTAAGATAAAATATAAAGTTTTTATATAATTATATAATAAAATACTATAATAAGAAATATAAAAAGAGACCCTAATTTAAAAAAAAGAAAAAAGTATAGCTAGCTTAAAAAAATATTAAAAGTATATAATTTAGTTTAAAACTAGATTATATAAAGATAAAACTATATAAGATAAAAAAAAAAGTTATACTAGTTATATTTAAATTAAAGCTACTAAGTAAAATAAAGATATATCTAACCTTTTATATAGTACTAATTAAGATAGTACTATAAAATAGAAAACTATTAGTATATAAAGTAGATATATATAGAGAATAAAAAGAATAAGAAGTTAAAAAAATCTTATAATACTAGTTCTATAATAGAAAAAACTACTACTTAGTAAGATAAATAAGTATAGATAAGAAAAGGTAACTATAAGAAGATATATAAGAACTAGAAGATAATCTTAACTACTTTAAGAAACTAGAGGAGTTCTAAAGTTAAAATCTTCTAGACTACTTAGTAGTAAACTATAAGAACTAATACTACTACTAATAAATAGAGAGGCGCTAAGAGCGTATACTAAGAGAGAAGCTAGAGTAGCTTAATAGCTTCTTCTAAGTTAAGCTTAGCTTTAAGAGCTTTTAACTATATACTTAACCTTTTATTATTATACGCTTTTATTTTTTAAAAATATACTAAACGTACGTAATTCTATACCTATATACTTAGAATTTAATTATACTTAGCTTTAGCTTTTATAATTTCTAATAGTAATTTCTCTTTAGTATAGTTAATAGCTTTCTCTATTATTACTTAGCTTAGATATAGAAGTAACTATAATATACTTATATTAAGCTATAGAGACTCTAGAAATATTATATAAACTATAAATATTTATATAAATATATAGCTTATAAGCTTAAGTATTATTTATAGAAATATAATAAATAGATTTAGTTTTAAGAGACTAGTAATAAAAGTAAAGAAATATTTTAATATCTCTATATAATATATAATCTACTAACTATAAATAATAAAGAGTAGATTTAGTAAGTATAAGAAAAGAGAATAAAGAGCTTTATATTAATAAAGAAATAATATTAATAACTTTAGCTTTAAGGTAAGAAAATAAAAACTTACTTAGAAAAGAGAATAGTGTTATAGATATAATAATAGAAACTAAGATAGAGCTAATTAGTTTTAACTTAAGTACTAATAAAGTATAAGATAAGTAAAGTAATAACCTAGATTAGAAAATAACTTATAATTAGAATACGTAATATAGTAATCTATAGTTATATATAATAGATTAGTAATCTATAATTATATATAATAGATTAATAATCTATAAAAATATATTATAGATTATAACTAAGATAATAGTATATAGGTATATAGGATATATATTATTAGAATAGTATTAGTAATTTAATTATTAACTACAAGCGATAATATATTAATATTATAAGACATCTTTCTATTATTTATAGCTTATTACTTAATTATAATATAAACTTTTGTTATTAACTTCTAATCTACTAATACTCTAATTAAAGTTACTTATAGTTAATAATAGGCAACCCTATAATATAACTCTTACTCGTAAGTATTAAAAAACTATAACTTAGCTTCTTATAGCTATAAAGTTTTATAATACTTTTACTCTAAGTATATTTTATTTTATTTCTAGTTCTATTTTCTACTTTCTAATAACTTAAGTATTTTTAAAAAATTTAAGAATATCTATAAACTACTATAAGACGCCTAGAACTTACTAGAAGAGCTTAAAGATAAAGTTATTAAGGGCTAATTTTAGAGCTTTTTAGATATTCTATAGTATTATAATTTATAGTTTATATATATAGATAGGCGTAAATACCTTAGCTTTATACTCTTATAGCGATTATTAGGTCTATTTTAGACTATATAGAGCTTTTCTCTATACTATAGATAATAGTTAATTTCTATAAACTCTCTATCTTTGCTATAAACTTGCTATGCTATTCTTGTAAACCTTCTGTTAAATCCTGTTTATACTAAGATTATTTGGCTTATTACAAATAAACCTTACACACACTGGCCAATAAGCTGGTATCATCGTATATTAATCTAAAGCCGGTCCAATTATACCTAGCGGTAAAGCGTGGAATAATAGCATTGACCTGCTGGCGGAATCTGTATTTAGCCCAAGCATCATCAGCGTTGTCCACGGCTTGCGCGCAGCTCTGGCCTAGCCTGCAGCCTGACAGAGATAAGTTCATCCGACCATGGAGTTCAGTCCAGTTGGGATGAGAAAAAAAATCAGCTGAAAGCGGCTAGTATGCCAGTTCTGGTTTGGCGCCATCACATCCTCGCTTATTTCATGGTCGGATGAGCTGCTGCCGCCTGGCTGCCTCCACGCCTCTCGGGTAGAGCAACCATCAAGAACTCACGGACATTTTTGCCGGACCCGCGTTGGTCGACCCCTGCATTTCAATTAATTATTAGCCACAAACTTCGTTATGAGCCAACCAAATCCATACTGGTGCCAGGAAGAATGCGACTTATCAGGAAGGTGTAACAACTGACCAGAAACCATAGGTCAGCATTCGGCGATGTGTATATAGCGGTTTTTTTGCAGCATTTTTCAGTCTAGTTCTTGATACTTTTAACGTCTATACCTTGTGCCGCCAGGTCTACGTCTGTAACTTTGTCAATTTGGCGAACATGAATACACGTTTTGTGCAGACATTTCTTTCTGCGATACAACTCTCTGCCCTTAATGGCGCGATCCATGCACTCGCGATCGCTGATTACCCCTTGTCTGGTGTTCAAACCGGCCAGACGTACACAATCCTGTACAATCCGAGATCAAGCGATGTTGGTAAAAGTCTTGCATATCTATGACAGTGAATCTAATGTGAAAAAACAGGTAGTAGACTTTAGTCTAATGAAAGGCCCTTCACTTGAACTACCTTATTTTCGCGTAAGAGTTTGGCATCGAATCAAGTTCAGGAGCTGACGGAAAAGTGGTATAGCTACTTGGTTCTGCACAGTATGGCATGTTCAAATGGAATGTCTCTCATGACTTACCAGATGGCAAAGACTATGCATTGCAAATAAAGATGGACAAATTAGAGAATTATTCAGGTTTTTTCAGTCTAACAAGGGTTTCAAACGGATCTTCTTCTTTACCACCAATGACTACAATGAGCACAGCATCATCATTACCCCCAACGTCATCAACTTCAACTCTAGGAGGCGAGCTATCGAGAGGAACCCATCAAGGTGGTCTAAACAAAGCAGCGAAAGCTGGCATAGGCATTGGCTCAGCTGTTGCAGGTTTTTTTCTTCTGCTTGCGGCTTTTCTCTATGGTAAAAGGGTACATAAAACGTCTATACGATCAGTCGATACCGAGTCTGACCACGGTTGGGCCAAATCAGAACTCGAAGGCAAAGACAAATATCAACATGAATATATGGCTGAACTTGATGGAAATGCAGGATTGCGGGAAATGAGGACAGACGCGGACGCAAGGGAACTTGTCAGTCCTCTAACACACGAGCGTGCAGAATTGAATGCTGAGTCGAAGCTTTTGGAGATAGATTCTAAGTTTGTCGAACGGCCGAACGAGGACTCGCAACGGGATAGTCAGGGAAATGAACACGGAAGCCCGAACATTGAAGGTGCATTAAATGGTACTAGAGAGGTAGCGCATGTTCCAGGTAGCTTTGGAGATGAGAAGGCCTGAAATGTGGCTAGTCTGCACGAACACGTAGATAAATCTGAACAGTCACTCCTATTTCTTCTTTCTGTTTGTTTCCCTGTCACTGTACCCGCCATAACACTAATTTCCTATATGCTATGTATTTGGCTTTAAATCCGTGGTGATGTGGCTAGTAGTTCTTAGTCTGCTAGTCTTGCGACTGCGAGATATCCCAGAACCACGAGTAATGATTGAGTTCGGAGTTCCTCACTCTCGCAAGCACTCGCACCACAAAGCCTCTACAGCTATACCTATAATATCTAAAGTCTGCCAAGACTGCGTACACTAATATAACATTTGTATGTGATTATTACTTGTGTATAAAATATCCTAGTCGTCTTGAGCCCCCTCAATCCAACTATGCACTTGAGTCAGGAAAGAATAACAAGGCATTAAACGTCTTGTCCTTCAGCGTGCATCTGACCTTGCCCTGCATTTTGGCCTGAAGGTACATCTGCACTCGTTCATTAGCGTCAAATGTGTCCAGCTAGTTGATTATTTGTAGATGTAGATATTGCTTACGGCGTTGCCGGTGGTAATGATATACTTGCCACAGACTAATCCCAATGAGAATGGTCATAAGGACACCGAATGTCACACTGCTGATTGCAGCCGGAGGCCAGCGGTCTTCCTTTTGAAGCACAAGAGGCGTCGACGGCGTTTCTGAGAGGTTCATGCTTCGGTAGTCGTAGTAGCGACGATTTAGGCAACGATGATGAGGATGGTGAGGATGAGCATTGCTATGATAATGGAGAGGAAGTACGGCGTGTTTCGATGGACTCAATAGAGCTCAGCGTGTGAAGGTTGAAAGGGTTGGATTAGAGTCTTCCATCCGGGCCTGTATTTATCTTTCCAGAGCAAGTAAATCAGGACTCTCCCAAAGTCCGCAAAACCTTAGACTCTGTGAGCATATTCTCATAGTAGAGTACCATAACCATGTTAGAGGTGCAGTCCTGAATGGATTTATGTGGATTTGAGGTTCTAGTCCAATGGTTTTTCGCAACAACCTCCTAGCCCTACTCTCAGGACTTTGAAGCGGCTTGGAGAATCAATCTTCACATAGCCTCGGTGAAACCGTGCACGGTCAAGAAATTTAGGTTTTGTCGAAGTCCTTACCTACAACCTCCCGAGGTGACGCCTAAAACAAAAGTCCTGACGGAGGGGCGCACGTGCCTCATCCTAATACTGTGCACGAGCCTGCCAAGAAATTAGGACTCTGCCAATGAGCAGGCCTTCCACCCCTCCTCAAATTTTTAGCCCGCAAGTTTCCACAGCCCACTCCGCCACGTGGTGCAAAAGCCAAGAAATTAGGACTTCGCCACCAAGTCCTTACAGCATTGCTCTATGCAAATCCTTCCTGCCTACCAAAGGCATCATATATATTGCACGCCAGGCCTTCTCTTTCCGCGTTCTACTCTTAGGCATTCCTTGCTCCTCGATTTGTGTTACGATCGTCCCTTCGAAAATCGTGCATCCACTGCTTCTCGATCCGACCCTCTCGATCCAGTTCTACTAAGGAAGATTAGACTGAATGTGGGTTCCTGAATCTAGTTTCTCTTAGGCTATAGCTGACGTTATGAAGCACTTTACTCGCAACTCCTTACCAAGCCTACGGAAGCCTAAATCGAGAATAGATATGGCCTCCAGTCCACTAATGACCACACTGGGGCTAGAATCTAATAGTGAGAAGGCAGTGGAGGAGGCACGACCTACCGGGTAAGGTCGCTCGTTTTGTCTACAATTTACCGACTGATGGCGCGAAGAAACCCGGCGGCTCCACAGAGCATCGACAGTCCCAAGACACCCACATCCACTGAGCAGGACGCGATTAATGAAGCCCAGGGGCTTCTTGCGGGGCTCGGCCTTCTTGAAGAGCTAGAAGGAGATGGTATGAGTGTTCCACATAATCTTTCAGACTGATGAAACCAGGAGAGCTGACCATTTGCCTCCTATAAGATGAGGATTCCGATGGGGATTCCGATGGGGATTCCGATGGGGATTCCGATGAGGATTCCGATGAAGAGACCGAATCGCAAGACCCGAGCCCCCAACCTTCAAGTTCACATGACAGGAACCATAATAACCCTCCTGATTTTCCTGATAGCGCCGTCTGGGATGGGTTCCGCAACAAGTATCTTGCGCTATATGACAAGTTACCACCAGAGCCACTCCATTTCGAGGCGTACTTGAAACAGCTGCGACCTTTTATTGATGGTCGGATTGAGTGCGTTCACTGCCGTCAATTTAAACAATGCGAGTTCGAGCCGTCTTGGTCGGAGATCAAAGGACACTTTCGATTCTACCATCTCGATGCGCGAATCACGTCTGTGGACCAAAGCGATATCAAGGCAAATATTTATCACGGGATCGACAAGCTAATGAATCGACCCAACTGTATTGCTCGTATAGACGTGTTGATCTCCGAATGCCATAAACAGGGAGCGCGACGAGAGGACGAACGAAGAGCAGCGAAACAGGCCATCCGCAAGACTTATTGTAAGGCGAAGCTGCCTAGCATCAACGTATTCTTGCTGCGAGTGCAGGTTACCTGTGACGGTCAGCTATTCTGCGGTCAGCTGAAGTGTTCAACTTTAGGCAAATTTCCAGCATCACGAACTGCACTGGAGAAGCATTTCATTTCCCATCACTGCCAGGATCTAAAGGACTCCGCTTCGCTTGATCAGATCTCGGAAGATATCACAGATATTATGGCTCGCCCAGGAACGGACTACTCAGTTAGACAACTGATTGGACGGGCCGAACGTCAGGAGAAGAAATGGGATTCCATGGACGCGGACGGCCAAAATAAAGCAGCAGAGTTGGACGAGCACCGAAAGAGTCTGCGGACCTTAATATACCAAAGAATTCGTGGAGGGCGCCAGTGGAGTGTCCTGCAAGAATTGAGAAGAGAATTCTCTAAGCAACATCGTAAATTCCGAAAGCTCGCGTTTCGGAACGGCGATCGCTCCGTTCGCTCTTGCGCGAAACGTTGGCGGCGCCCGGGTGGCCTATTACAATTGGGGGTTCTTACATTCAGAGACATCATGTTAGGGCACTCTCCAACTAAGCTGAAACAGATATTTTCCTTCATCAGTTTATCATATGCCATGACGGCAGTAATGAAGAACCGGAATATAGAAGTTCCATTCTCCCCTGGAGTAGAGGACTTCATCGCTTTGCGGCACACTATCGAAGATGTGCACAGGCGACACGTTTTTGACCGGCTCTTGATACTTACCTGGCGAGAGGATGCTACACGCTGTGGTATTATCAACACAACAGGATCTGCGGACTCGATCCTGGATACCTCATTTGAGCAATTTATTTCGCCTGGACAGCTTATTGGGGATATACTGAAAGGGATCATCATGCGTCTTTTCAAGGCAGCCTCTACTGAAAAAGCATTCGATTTCTCCGCGTTCTTAAACATCAACCTCAGTCCGGCCTCCGAAACGCCGCTGGTTCCACATGACACCGACGTAGGGACTGATCACTTTCGAGAGAGCAGCCAAGGCGGCAGCAAGAAGAGTGCGTCTAAACCGAGCTGCTCGACTGTCACCCGAAGGACACTTATTTTCCGACGGATTCATTATTTCATGATATGTGAGTGGTGAAAGGTGCACAATCTAGCCACCCTTTATTCTGACAGGTTATAGCAGTCATTTCACGGTACGGGATCGTTCTAATATACTTCGGTGACGAGGAGCGGCGCTACCAATTACCAACGGCGAAGGATCGAAGCGTTACTGTTCGAGACATCATAGAAGCTGCAGTGAAGACGATATCCACTAATTTTGATCCGCTGCGCGACGATGAGCGGTTCTCAAGCATACGGCCATTCTTTGCAGCTATGGAGCAGGTTCATGAATTAGGTCTGATTTGGTGTATTCCGGATTCTCTACCGGGACCGTTCGCTGTAAGGAAAAAAAAGTACCCTATTCTGTGACTTTTGGATGTGAAATTGACACGTATTCTAGGAGATCCAGACTCTCCTTTCTCATTCTAAAGCCTCCAGGAAGCAATCTAGAGACATGTATGCTCAACTGTCGAATAAGCGTCGGTAAGTTTGCCCGTCCATATCTCCACTTCTTGATGCACACCAACTGACCTGGATCAGCCGCCGTATGGATGGAAGCTACATCGAAGAGTCCACCATGGAAAGCGAAACGAGTCTAGTCAGACAGTCATCATGTCAAAAGGAAACTCTATTTGCCGTTGAGTACAGCAGTTGTAACTCTTGTGACAAGAAATACTCTGGCCAGGATAGACACAATTCCCTTCAGCGTCACGAAAGGGAGAGCCACTCAGATAATCCTCCTCGCTATCCTTGTCGATTTCCACCCTGCGAATACCAATCTCCACGGAGGGGCAATCGTGACAGCCATGAAACGAGAATACATTGCAGTCCTAAGGAGAAGGCGGCGAGGAGGCAAGCAAAAACGGGACTGCGAAATTGATATTACAAATCATTGTGAGCTCGGTGGACACAGGGAGCGAGTATTTGGCTGATAGTGTTTGGCGTTGGGTGATGTTACTCTCTTACGGTTGGCTTTCTTTTCTTCCTTTTCCCAATAACGGTCGAACAATAGAAAAAAGAACACTACAAGATACACAACTCTAATATTTCATCATCATCAATCTATCATATCTCTTTATTCTCTGTCAAGTCTGCAAAGTCTGCAAAGTCTGCAGGCGAGAAGTAGAAGAAAGGTCACAACGCTAGGGGCCGCCACGGAATGGGCACCATACCCCGTGTCGGTGGAGTCATGCTACGCTGTAAAACAATGCCCCCACTTTTAAGGCGCGAAGGCGACGACGAGATTGGTAATTTTACTAGATGCACTGCTGGAGAGGTAAAGGAAAACCCTTGTTATCCACCCTAAACAGTACAGCACAGATATCTAGATGTGGATAAAAGTCTACTACTTTGAAGTCTAAGTAGCTATGATTTTCTCGCTACGGAGTACTTCTCGCTACGTGGTAAGGGGTGTTAATATCTATCCACCCCTCAAGACTGGTACAGGTAGGTAGAGAAAATTCCCACTCGTCATGCTTGTGTTGCCTCTCCGCAGTAGTACTTTATTCCTTGACTAGGTCGAATTGTCCCAATTATCCAAAGCTTACGAATATGCCATCTCGGCTAGCACCGCCTCTCATCTATACAGCGAAGTAGAAGTCTAAATATATTAGTGAGCTACGTTGTATACATCTAGCGAACGTCCTTTGGAATGCATCGCACTATGCACTATGCTACGACAGTCAGGGTAGGGACAATTAAACTCTCTCTGGTATTCGACATCCTGTAAGTAGATGTTTACGTGTTTATTAAGAACATCCTTTCGCCAGCAGTGTTTGATCTGCTAGCTGTGCGAGAGCTGCTTATTGCCATAACAGAAGCCGCACACTAGGTGGGGTGGCACGTTCGGGTACTAACGTTGAGGCTCGATCTCCGTAAAGTCTTCACACTCGGATTGGTCAGGCTCTTGCTTGATAGGCTAGCTTATGTACTTCTTAGGGGTACCCGTGCTTCTCCTCCGTTTCGTGGCAAGTACTTCGTAGCTTTCGAACACAATCTCGGCCGCCGCACGTTTTGTAGCCTTTAGCCGACGCGCCTCTAGCAGCAAGAATAGACGAGCTAAGGTTTGAACGAACTTAGTTCGAGTCTTATCTTCTTCGATTAGTTTAAACAGCATAGCAGCAATAATAGCTCGCTCTCAAAGCTCAAACTCAGCGGGCGGCAGCATTAGCACTTCTACTGCAGTTTTTCCATTAAGCTGGTTAGCTATCTCGATGGTATCAATTAAGTCGTGGAATTCATAAATAATCTGCTTTAGTCGTACCTGATATAATTACTAATAGGTACTAGCAGTTTCCTTATTCGTCTGTTCGTATTAATCGTATAGATCAGTTCCCTTTGCCCTCAAGAGTAGGGAAAAGCTATTATCTTTAAGCTGCTGCTTGTATAATTCCTGTTTTCTGCAGAGGGTTGCGAGTAAAGGGTCGTTTCATACTTCCTTTTGTTGCGTATTATTAAGCTCTATAGGAGCGCGTCAGTCTTGTAATAGGCCTATACTCGCAACAGATTAGATAAGTTCCTCTTCTAGGGGGGTTCCAAAATAGATTACCTAGAAGTCGCGTGCAATATGCGTTGGCGTGTAGTATCGCTCGTATGTGTTCCCGTCATAGCCTATAGCCTAGTTCCATTCCGCAGAAGTAGCTACGCCTAAGTAATTACGTTAGTTTGATACAAAGAGTCAGGACGCGCAATAAAAGGCCTACATACTATTAATATTCTGCCCTAAAGCTCGTCTTATCTCGTAAAGCTCTAAGGGTTCCTCAATTCCTAAGACAAGTCCTAAGCATATGAACGCATCACAGTACGTCGCATAAGGGAAAGCCCTATCTTCTCGCAGGCGTCCACCGTTAACTGTACAGTTAAAGTTACAGAAGAACAGTTTATATAACATTTCATTCTTCTATCTAATGCGGAGCACGTTACGTTTTGCCAGTATCACGAGGTCGAATATCTGTTAAACGCTCGTGAAGTTGTTTCGGAATGCATCTCGATCTCGGGCAATACCTAGGACGTGCAAGACGATGCAGAGCACAGGGAGTCCTTCTAGTCGGAAAGTGAACTTCTTCCTAGTAAGCAAGATTAGTAAGAAGAGTTAGTGGAACCGTCTTTCTTGTTCGACGTACGGTGTCCCGCCCTTTTCCTTGTTCTTAACGTGCTCTAAGTTTATATTCACTAGAATTGTGCTCTTCTCCAAATCGCTAATATGACGGACCTTCATAAGCTCCACGTCCTTGAAACAAAGCGCTTTATTACTGCCTATATTGCTCGCACTCTCGACGAGAGCTCTAGGCCGTGTAGCGGTGGCTGCGCTAAGGAGAAGGAGAAGCGAAATCTGGATCCGCATAAAACCCGGGAGCGGCTTCGTGTCGTTAACTCAGAGTGCGTGAATAATAGCGTAGAGGGTCTGGACGTACATCGCAAGCTTTTCCTTCTTGGATCTGTCAAGCCCCAGGTGCGGTAGCCACTTCTCTAGCCGTCAGCGTAGATTTATGGAATAGAATGTAGGGGCAACGTACGTTTCGAACATCTATTAAAACCTCATACGCAATTGCATAGCCTGTGACATTTTGATAGTACATGCTAATTCGTTTCCAATACGCCTCTATTGTGCTCTCTTCCTTCCGCTAGAAGAGGTAAGATTTAAATATTGCCGGGTCGCATTGGCATAGCAGATCCTCTACACCCAATTTCGTCTGCTTTCGAATCTTATAGCAAAACCTTGCACAGGTTTGTAAGAAGAACGTGTCGATAACAGGGAGGAAGCGCGCAGTATGAAACTTACTTTGCCCAGAATTCACTCTCTGTCTTCCATAGATCCGTAGTTCGAGGAGTGTGCCTGGGTCTCGCTGGCCCCTCATCCCGAAAGCGAGCAATATCCCCCATTATCTCCTCTGCTTCAGGGTCTGGTTCTGCATCTGACTCTTCGCACAAGGTGACATCTGTTTCTTTTCCCGCGGTTGTGTCAGCGTCTACATCCGATAGCGTGTCTGGATCCGTGTCTGGGTCAGAGAATGAATCCGAGTATAAATCCGAGTGTGAGCTTGAGCCCGGATCCGAGTCCACGTCGTGGCGTGAATTCGTAGTCGAGGTCGGGGTGGAGTTTGCATTGGGGTTAGGACATGTAGTTCGATTTAGATGCTGGCCGCTGGGCAGCTTCGAAGAGAGTGCCATATTTAGCTTGACGGACGACAAGTGGGTATGCTTACCCTCAGGAAACGGGGATAGGTGCGGCGTAGTGATGCTACACTTGGCACTTTTAGTCGTAGGCGAGGGGAGCCTCCTCTAAAGCAGCGATACGACAAGGGCTAAGCGAGGTGGAAAAGCTAGCAAAAGCGGTAGCAAAAGACGTCCAAAAATAGACGCGCTTCTACTATTACACACATATTAGTAGTTATAATTTATAGTCTTTATAGTAAGTATAATACTAATACTTTCTATATAGTTAAATAAGCTAGTAAAGTGTTTCTAGTCTATTTTAAGATACTATAGTAGTATATAAAGATAGTTATCTTAAGAATTAGTACTATAATAATAATTATACTATTAATATTAAAGTTTATAGCTATACTATCTATCTTAATAATTACTAAGTTATACTATATAATCTACATCTACTCTATAAGTTTACTACTTATATTAATATAGAAGTTTATAGTAATATATTCTACTACTAAGCTAGCTATACTACTAAGCTAGCTACTTTTACTTAGCATTAACTTTCTAACTTTACTCCTTAATAACTTCTTAACTACGTAAGCTAAAAGGACAAATATAACATTATTTAAAAGCTATAATATAGGGCTTTTCAGAGATCTATTAATTACCTTTATAGGCCTAGTATAAGGGAAGTTATTAAGCGTAAAATATTACGTGTTCTAAAAAGAGCTCTAACCCCTATATCTAGTATATAGCGCTAATAATATTATATAAAACTTTAATATATTATAGATATAGATATAATAATTATATTTATAAAGTTTTATAGCGTGTAGCCTAGTACCTATAGAGCTAGACTTACTAGAAAGCTAGTATCTTTAGCTTTAATATTTCTCTATATTATCTATAAGTAGATACTAACTATATAATTTATTATATATAATTAAGAATTTATAGTACTATAATAAAAATAAAACTTATAATATATTAATTCTATTATATTAATAAACTTTTTTTTATTAACTAAGTAGTTTTAAATATAGAGTAAAACTTAGTATTACTATATTTAAAAAAGTTTATTTTTATTTTTAAATAGATTATAATATATTAAAACAAGATATTAAAAACTTTATTACTAATTGTCTAAGTACTATAATAGTATAAAAATATAAATATTATTTTTAAAAATAATAAACTTCTATTTAGCCTAGCTATATAAGAACTAGGCTAAACGCTATAAAACTTTATAAATATAAATATTATATTTATATCTATAATATATTAAAGTTTTATATAATATTATAAGCGCTATATACTAGATATAGGGGTTAGAGCTCTTTTTAGAACATGTAATATTTTACGCTTAATAACTTCCCTTATGCTAGGCCTATAAAGGTAATTAATAGATCTCTTAAAAGCCCTATATTATAGCTTTTAAATAATGTTATATTTGTCCTTTTAGCTTATATACTTAAGAAGTTATTAAGAAGTAAAGTTAGAAAGTTTATACTAAGTAAAAGTAGCTAGCTTAGTAGTAGAATATATTATAATATATACTATTAAGTATATTTAGAAGTATATTTATAAATATACTAATAAAGCTATTTTAAATATTATAAATTAAGATAAAGTATAGTAGTATTTAAATAGATATTATATAAGCTTATTAAAAGCTATTTAGTAGTTATTAAAGTTTTTTATATATAAAGAGTTTCTACTTATTATACTTTTTATAGCTTATTTACTAAACTAGTAGATTATTATATTTTTAAATACTTAAAATAGTTTATAACTATACTTATAGTTTTTTTTAAGTTTAATATAAAGTTTATTTAAAGTTATACTCTACTTTATTAAAACTTTCTAACTAAGTTTATATAGAGTAATACTTATAAAGTATAAACTTATTACTTATAAAGTTAAGTAATTAGCTATATATACTTTTATAACTTTTTATAAAGTAAGTACTAATATATATAACTACTTTTAATAGTTATATAAAGCTTTATAAGCTTTAAAAACTTATAAACTTTTTAAAGTACTATTTATTTTACTTTCTATACTACTATAAAAGCTTATAAACTCTTATTATATAATACTAACTAGATAAATTGCTTTTATAAAGCTATTATCTTCTAAATAAGTTATACTTTATAGTTACTTCTTATATATATTTTTTTTAACTAAACTAATTAGTAATTTACTTAAAATATAAATAATGTTTTATAGTAATTTATATAATAATCGACTTAGTTTTATAACTACTTTAAATATTTTTACTATAGAAAATATATATAAAAATTATAATTTTTATTTAATTAAATGTTTTTTTATAGTAAATAGAAACTATTTTATAAACTTTAGTTTACTTACTTATATAAATAACTAAAGTTAGTAAATAAAAAACTAGCTTATTATAGTAAAGTTATAGTATAATATAAATAAGTAAAATACTATTTTTTAAAAAACTTATTTTAAACTAAACTATAATTAGCTTATAGTATTTAATACTATTATAAATACTATTTAAATTATGCGAAATACTATATATTTTTTTAATAAAGATTTATAAGTACTAAAATAATATTTTTATAGTACTATATTTATACTTACTAATATTTTTATAATTAGATTATTTTCTATATATTATAGATATAATAAGAGAAATCGAGATAAAACTAATTAGTTTTAACTTTAGTAGTAATAAAGTATAAGATAAGTAAAGTAATAACTTAGATTAGAAAGTAACTTATAATTAAGATACGTAATATAGGTAATCTATAGTTACGTATAATAAATTAGTAATCTATAGTTATATATAATAGATTAATAATCTATAAAGTTATATTATAGATTAAACCTAGAATAAAAGTATATAGGTAGTAATAAATATATATTAGTAATCTAATTTCTAACTAAGAGTAATAATATATTAGTACTATAAAGAACTATTCTATTATTTATAAGTTTATTACTTAATTACTATATATACTTTAGTTATTAACCTTTAATCTACTATACTCTTTCTTAGAAGTTACTTATAGTTAATAATAGATAACTTTATTATACTTTACTAATCTAGTTATTAAGAGAAGTAAAGTAAAAGTAGTATATAGTCTAAGCTAATATAATAGTAGAAAGTAAAACTAGAAAAAAAGGTAAGGTACTTCTAAGTAGTTATAAGTTAGATAATACTAACTAGGTAGTAGTTAAGATAAACTTAAATAACTTATATTATAGGTGTAATAGAAGGAATCGAGATAGGACTAATTAATCCCGACTTAGGTATTAACAAGGTATAAGATAAGTAGGGTAACAACCTAGATTAGGAAACTATATATAACTAGGACACCTAGGGTAATCTATAATCTATTAACTCTTAGCACTAATAGATTATAGATTAGAGTAATCTATAATCTACTAGCCTTAGTAACTATAGATTATAGATTACGTTAAGTATATAGATAGTAGAATGTGTATTATTAAGATAGTATTAGTAATTTAATCCCTTAACTATAGAACGCTAATATAAAGTAGTTGTAAAATATCTTCTATTATTTATAGTTATTATAGATCCTAATACAAACTTTTACTATTACCTTGTAATCTACTAACTCTATAGATAGATACCTATAGTTAATAATAGGTAGCCTGTAATACCTTACTAATTTAGTTATTACGAGAAGTAAAGCGTAAGCAACGTATAGTCTAGCTAATAAAATAGTAGAAAGTTTAACTAAAATAAGTAAAGCCCTTAGGAGTAGTTATAAGTCTAATAGCACTACATAAGAAATAATTAAAAACTAAATTAATAATCTAATCTTAGATAAAGAAGATATAAAGTTAGTAATTAACGCTCTAGAAACGTAGAACAAAAAACTACAGGATTACGCGAAATAGAATAAAGTATAGATTAAGGTTATTATTAAAGGTTAGAACTAAATAGAATTAATTATATAACGCCTAGTAATAAGTACTACAAAGAAAGTACTAAAGATACCTGTCTTTAAGAAGTTTAATAGAATAAGGGAGAAACTAAGACCTTTTATAGCCTTAGTATAACTCTAAATAGACGTACAAGTACTATACTTTAATATAGAAGAGAAGAAGGTAATATATATTAGATTACACCTAGAAGAAGACGTAATAAGATAGTACAAACCTTACTAGATAGACTATACAATATATTCTCTAATAACTTAGAAGAACAAAACAAGAGCTATTTTTAGAAGTTATAAATACTTTACTAAATAAATAAGAGTAGTATTTAGGGATATAAACGTTACCTAATAAGCTAAAGAATAGTTAAAAAAGCTTACACAAAACTAGAGTATTCCTAAGTACGTATTATAATTTAAGTAACTATCTTAAAATATAGAATAGAACGAGTTAGCCTTAATATTACAATTTAAATAAGGACTAAACTTAAAAATACAATATAAAATAATCTATATAGAAAAACTAAGGACACTAGAAGCCCTAAAGTAATAAGTAATCTAAATTAACAATAATCTTTAAGAATAGAAAAAGAATAAGTATAGTATATAAACTAGAAACTAGGATACTAGAGACTCTATAATCCTTAATACTAATAAAGACAAGAAAAAGAAGAAGAATAAAGACTTTACGTACTTTAACTATAGTAAAAAAGGTTACTATATAAAAAACTACTATTTATAAAAGAAGAAAGATATAGTATATTATAAATATAAGAAACTAGGATACTTTATAAAAGACTATAAAAGTAAAGACCTTAAGAAAGAAAACTAGTTAAAAATAACTAAAAAGAAAAAAGAAGCACTACAAGTATAGACTAAACCTTAAGAAAAAGTAGCTAGGAGTAAAGAAATATAATATATAATACTCTATTAGACTTTTTGTTATAAAGATAACTATTATATATATCTTTCTAGTAAATAGAGAGTAGGATATTTCTTATAATAGAGAAATAGAGTAGTAGTAATAAAAGAAAGAATAAAAGCTTAGCTAAAAGAGATAGCTTAAGTAATAGACCTACTAATAGAAGACCTAGAGAAAGAAGAACCCTAGATTCTATTAATCTAGGCTAAAGAACTAGTACTAGATAAAGAGACTACTATAGCTTCCTCTAAAGGACTACAAGAAAGCAAGAAAAAGGTTAGTATAAAAGGTATAAAGTATACCTAGCTAATAATATACAGCTATAATAGCTATATAATATTAGATACAAAGAAATAAAATAAAAAATAGAGGTTTATTTAAATATACTTAATAGTTATAAGTATAGAAGAAGCGTATAAAGACTAGAAAGAACGCAATCCTAAAGAAATAAAGTTTATACTATTTTAAGAATAGATAAAGTAATATATAGTTATAGTAAGAAGAATACCTATAGAGAAAGAGTAGTAATACCTTATAAGAAAAATACAATAGATTAACAAAGCCTATATACTAAAAGTACTAGTAGTATACTATATCCTAATAATAGATATACTTAGAAGAGATAAGTACTAAGAAGGAGATAATAAAATAACAGACCTAAGGCACCTAGTATACTTTAAAGTATTATAGTTAGTATACTTAGATAAGAATTATATTATATATAGGAACCCTAAAGTAAATAATAGTATATAGCCTATAAGAAGAAAAGGCTATAACTATATAAGAGTAATTCTAGTAAAAGATATCTAAGGATAGGAAATAATCCTAGAAGATAGATACGTAGTAGTAAGACCTAGCCTAAAACTATCTAAGAAATATATCTAAAGAGGACTATAGTACAAATATATATACAATAAATATCTAAAGCACGAAGAATACAAGCTTAAAGTAGGCCTATAGGTCTAGATAGATAGATAATTTAAAAAAACGCCTAAACAAGAAAAGCTAGAAGGTATAAGAAGCCTATATATTATAAAAATAGGTATATACTAAGGAAGAAAAGTACGATTAATAATTAATAGTAGAGTAATAAGAAACTTTATATCTAAGAAGTTTGTAGAAATATAAGGAATACGTTACATAACAAAGAAGTACCCCTAATAACTAAGTATAATTAAAGGAAAACTATTCTAAGAACCTATTAGGTTTAAGATAGTTCTCTCTATACTTAAACTAGAAGGGATAATAATTAAAAATATAATTATAGATATAACAACAATTAATAACAAATAAGATATAATACTAGGTATACTATAGTTATAGATAATAAACCTATATATTAATTAGAGAATAAGAGAAATTAGCTATAATAAAGATACGTTAAAGGCTAATATAAGTACCTATAAAGGAGAATTCTTTAAAAAATACAAGAAATAGGAAAAATAGCTTATAGAGCTAGAAGATTACCTCCTAGAATACTAACTATAGGATTTAGTAATAGAACTAGAAGAAGGTAAAGACTTAGGATAGAGCCTAGTCTACTAAAAAATAGAAGAAAAATCTAAAATTAAATAAACGTTTATCTAAACTACAATAAAAAAAGAATAGATAAGAGAATCTAAATCCTTAGTAGTATATAGACTTATATTCGTAGATAAAAAAGAGATAAGTAATAAGAAACCCTATATAGATTTTAGAAAAACTAACGCAATTATAAACAAGAACTAATACCTCTTACTATAAATAGATATAATATAAGATAAGCTATAGAAAGTAAGAATCTTTATAAAACTAGACATCTAAAACGCCTATTACTAAATTAGAATTAAGGAGGGCAATAAATAGAAAATAGTATTTAGAATATAGTATAGACTATATAAATATATAGTTATACTATTTAGCTTAACAAATATACTAGTAGCCTTCTAGGAAAGAATTAATATAGTACTAAGAGAATACTTAGATATATTTATATTTATATACCTAGACAACATCTTTATATTCTTAGAAATAGAGGAAGAACATATATAATATATATATAAGGTACTAAAGAGACTAGTAAAAAATAAGCGATTTCTTAAGATAAAGAAATATAAGTTCTATATAAAGGAAATAGACTTCCTTAGATTTATTATTAAACTAGGAAATATTAAGATTAACTTAGAAAAGATTAAATTAATTAATAAATAGCTAATACTAAAAAACCTAAGAGAGGTATAATAATTTTATAGCCTAGCTAATTTTTGTAAGAAATTAATAGTAAGATAGTCTAAAGATATAGAACTAATAATAAGACTTATAAAGAAAGACATACTATTCGAATAGATAAAGGAGTGTAATAAAGTATTTAAGAAAATTAAGAAGAAGTTTATAGAAAACCTAGTTATTAGAATATATAACCTAGACCTACTAGTAATAGTAAAAATAGACGCATCTAACTTAGTCTATAGAATAGTACTAATATTAGAAGACTTAGAGACTAAAAAGAAATACTTAGTTAAATACTTCTCTAAGAAGATAAAGCTAGTAGAGCTTAACTACCTAATTTATAATAAAGAGATACTAGTAATCTATAAAGTATTTAAATAATAGAGAGTATACTTATAAGGAGTAAAATACTAAATAAAGGTCTATATAGACTATAAGAATCTTATAGGGTTTATAACAAATAAAGAACTATTATAATAATATACAAGATAGTAGGAATTCCTATTAATATTTAATATAGAAATTATATATACAAAGAGTAAAGATAACTAATTTATAGACGCCTTTAGTAGAAGACTAGACTTATAAGAAGAAGTAAACGTAACTAGTATAGTTTTAGTTAAGAATAAAGAAAGATATCTAATCCTAAATATACTAAAAATAGCTGTAATACTTAAAAGAACAAGTAGCGAGCTAGACAAATAAATTTAGAAAATAACGCAAGAAGTACCTAAAGAAATAGAGAAACTTAAAATCTAAGAAAGAATTATATAAGCCTATAGAAGAATGTACATCTTAAGAAAGATCTAAAAAGAATTTATACAATAATTCTACAAATTACTAGTATATAGTTACTAAGGAATTAATAAAACCCTTAATAGGTTACTATAAGATTACTATATCCTAAAAGCAAGATAGCTAGTAATAGAAGTACTACAAGACTATATAGAATATTAGAGAAATAAGTATAGTAGACACGTACTATATAGAATACTATAACTAGTAGAAGTACTAGAATAACTATAGAGAGTTATTATAATAGACTTTATTACAAAGTTACTAAAGTTAAAAGACCTAATATTAAGAGTTAAATATAATAGAATCTTATTAATAGTAGATAAACTTATAAAATACTTATACTTTAGACTATACAAAGAAAAAAGTAGGATAGAGGTTACTATATACTAGGTTCTAGGAACTATAATTAGTTAATATAGACTACTAGACAAAATTATTATAGATAGAGATATAAGATTTATATCAAAATTATAGAAAACAATAATAGCGCAATTAGGAATTAGATATATAATATCTATAGTATACTATCTATAGATAGATAGATAATTAGAATAAATAAATTAAATAGTAAAATAGTACTTAAGATGCTACCTTAACTATAACTAAAATAACTAGGTATAGTTACTACCTATAGTATAGTTAGCATACAATAGCGTAAAAAACGTAGTAATAAGAGTATTACTTTTTTTCGCAAACTATAGATTTAAACCTAATATATACTAGATACTAAGAGATTAGATATCTTAGTCTCTAAGAAGAAAAAACTTCGCTAATAGACTTAAAGATATATATAATTAACTAAGATAGGATATAGAATTCCTATACAATTAAATAGTAAAATATTACAATAAGAAATATAAATAGAGACTTTAATTTAGAAAGAGAGAAAAAGTATAGTTAGTATAAAAAAATATTAAAAGTAAACAACCTAGCTTAAAACTAGATTACGTTAAAATAAGACTATATAAAATTAAGAAAGAAGTTATACTAGTTATATTTAAACTTAAGCTACTAAATAAGATAAGGATATACCTAATATTCTACGTAGCCCTACTAGAACGAGCACTATAAGAAGTAAAACTACTAGTATATAAAGTAGATATATATAAAGAATAAGAAGAATAAAAAGTTAAAAAAATCTTAGTATACTAGTTCTATAATAGAAGAAATTACTACTTAGTAGAATAGATAGGTATAGATAAAAAAGAACAACTATAGGAAAAAATATAGGAACTAGAAGATAATCTTAATTACTCTAAGAAACTAGAAGAGTTCTAAAATTAAAACCCTCTAGAACGCCTAGTAGCAAACTAAGAAAACTAATATTACTAATAATAGATAGAAAGATAATAAGAACGTCTAATACACAATCTACTATAATAAATACCTTATCTAAGTCTAGCTTAGCTTCTAGAGCTACTAACTATTTAGCTAATTTCTTATTATTTAAGGCCTTTATCTTATAAAGATAAAAGAGACAAGCTTAATTCTCTACTAGCTTACTCTACGTAAGCTCTTAGATATACTTACGCTTAGCTTTAGCTTCTATAATTTAAGATAGTAATTTCTCTTAAGTCTAGTTAATAGCTTTCCCTATTATTATTAAGCCTAGACGCAAGAATAAGCGTAATAAACGTATACTTAGAAAGAGAAACACTAGATATATTATAAGAACTACGCATATTTATATAAATATACGCCTTATAAGCCCTACTATTATTTGTAGAAATAATATAAAGAAGAGACTTAGAGTTTAATTTAAGAGAAGCGCAACAAGAATAAAGAAATATTTTAATACTATTACGTAATACGCAATTAGTAAGAAGATAGTAATAGCGTATAGATAAAACAAGTATAAGAGAAGATAAAGAACTCTATATTAATAAAGAAACTAGATTAATAACTCTAGCTCTAGGATAAATAAATAAGGACCTACTTAGAGGAGGAGATAGTATTATAGGTATAATAGAAGGAATTAAGATAAAACTAATTAATCCTAACTTAGGTACTAACAAAGTATAAGATAAGTAAAGTAACAACCTTAATTAGGAAACTATATATAACTAGGATACCTAAAGTAATCTATAATCTATTAACTCTTAGTACTAATAGATTATAGATTAGAGTAATCTACAATCTATTAGTCTTAGTATCTATAGATTATAGATTAAGTTAAGTATATAGATAGTAGAATATATATTATTAAGATAGTATTAGTAATTTAATCCCTTAACTATAGAACGCTAATACAAAATAGTTACAAAAATATCTTCTATTATTTATAGTTATTATAGATCCTAATATAAACTTTTACTATTACTTTGTAATCTACTAACCCTATAGATAGGCACCTATAGTCGACAATAAGAGGCCTATAATAATTTAGAACGTAGTATAAACTATTTAAGTATATAGTTATACACTTTAGACTAATAAATATACTAGTAGTATTCTAGAAAAGAATTAATATAGTCTTAAGAAAATACTTAGACGTATTTATATTTATATACTTAGATAATATCCTTATATTCTTAGAATTAGAGGAAGAATATATATAATATATAAATAAAGAACTACAAAAGTTAGTAGAAAATAAACTATTCTTTAAGATAAGGAAGTGCAAGTTCTATATAAAAGAGATAGACTTCTTTAGATTTATTATTAAACTAAGAAAAATAAAGAATAACCTAAATAAAATTAATATAATCTAAGAATAGCTAATACTAAACGACTTATAAGAAGTATAATAGTTTTATAGACTAGTAAACTTTTATAGAAAATTAATAGTAAGATAGTTTAAAATAATAAAACTATTAATAAAACTTATAAAAAAGGATATACTATTTAAATAAACTTAGGAATATAATAAATTATTTAATTAGATTAACTAAAAGTTTATAGAAAACCTAGTTTTTAGAATATATAATCTAGAACTACTAAGAATAGTAAAAATAGATAGATTAAATTTAGTTTATAGAATAGTACTAATATAAGAAGACTAGGCTATAAAGTAAGAATACTTAGTTAAATACTTCTCTAAGAAAATAAAACTAGTAAAGCTTAACTACCTAATTTATAATAAAGAAATACTAGTAATCTATAAAGTATTTAAATAATAGAGAGTATACTTAGAAGAAGCTAAGTATAAAATAAAAGTCTATATAGACTACAAGAATCATATAAGATTTATAATAAATAAGGACTTATTATAATACTATATAAGATAGTAGAAATACTTATTAATATTTAATCTAGAGATTATATATACTAAGAGTAAAGATAATTAGTTTATAGATACTTTAAGTAGAAGACTAGATTTATAAAAAGAAGTAAATACTACTAGTATAGTTCTAGTTAAGAATAAAAAGAGATACTTAGTTCTAAATATACTTAAAATAGCTATAATACTTAAAAGAAAGAATAGTAAGCTAGATAAATAGATTTAAAAAGAAATAGAAAAAGCTTCTAAAGAAATAGATAAGCTTAAGACCTAAAAAGGATTTATAAAAGTATATAGAAGAACGTATATACTAAATAAAATATAGAGGAAGTTTATATAATAATTTTATAAACTATAAGTATATAGATACTAAAGTATTAATAAAATATTAGATAGACTACTATAAGACTACTATATTCTAAAAGTAAAATAATTAGTAATAGAAGTACTACAAGATTATATAGAATATTATAAAAATAAGTATAGTAGATATATACTATATAGAAAGCTATAACTAGTTAAAGTACTAGAATAACTTTAAAAAATTATTATAATAGATTTTATTACAAAGTTACCTAAATTAATTAATTTAATATTAGGGGTTAATTATATTAGAATCCTAATAATAGTAGATAAGCTTATAAAATACTAATACTTTAAACTATATAAAAAAAAAGTAAGATAGAAGTTACTATATACTAGGTCCTAGAGACTATAGTAAGCTAGTATTATATTTTAGATAAAATTATTATAGATAGAGATATAAGATTTATATTAAAATTATAGAGAATAATAATAGTATAATTAAGAATTAATTATATAATATTAATAGTATACTACTAATAGATAGATAGATAATTAGAACGTATAAATTAGATAGTAGAACAATATCTAAGATACTACCTTAATTATAACTAGAATAACTAGGTATAGCTACTACTTATAGTATAGTTAGTATATAATAGTATAAAGAATATAGTAATAGAAGTATTACTTTTCTTTATAAACTATAGATTCTACTCTAATATATACTAAATACTAAGATTTAAAGTATCTTAGTCTCTAAGAAAAGAAAACTTTACTAATAGATTTAAAGATATATATAATTAACTTAGATAGGATATAGAGTTCTTATATAATTAAATAGTAAAATACTATAATAAAAATTAGATGGAAAGACTTTAGTTTAAAGAAAGAGAAAAAGTATAGTTACTATAAAGAAATATTAAAAGCTAATAATTAAGTTTAAAACTAGATTATATTAAAATAAAACTATATAAGATTAAAAAGAAAATTATATTAGTTATATTTAAACTAAGACTACTAAGTAAAATAAGAATATACCTAATATTCTATATAGTACTACTAGAAAAAGTACTATAAGAAGTAAAACTACTAGTATATAAAGTAGATATATATAGAGAATAAAAAGAATAAGAAGTTAAAGAAATCTTATAATACTAATTCTATAATAGTAAGAATTACTACTTAGTAAAATAGATAAGTATAGATAAAAAAAGGTAACTTTAAGAAGATATATAAGAACTAGAAAATAACCTTAACTACTTTAAGAAACTAGAGGAGTTCTAAAATTAAATCCTTTTAGATTACTTTATAGTAAACTAAGAAAATTAATATTACTACTACTAGATAGAGAGGCTATAGGAACACTTAATATAATAGGAGCTAGAGTAGCCTCTACTATATTATCTAAGTTTAGCTTAGCTTCTAAAGTATAAAACTATTTAGATAATTTAGTATTATTATAAGCTTTTATTTTATAAAGATACTTAATATAAGAATAAACCTCTACTAGCTTATAAAAAGTTAACTTATACTTAGCCTTAGCTATAGTAAGCTATAATAATAGTTTCTTTTAAGCCTTATTAATAGCTTACTTTATATAATTTAGTAGAAGGAGACTATATAAAAATTAAATACTTATACTCTATAAGTAAAATACTAGAAGAAATATATTTATTATAATACTTACTATTCTTTAAAGATATAAGTTATAAAAGACCTAATAACTTATTATAATAATAAAGAAATATCTTAACCTTATTATAGATAATATAAGCTATAAGAAGATATTTATTATACTAAAAACAAGATAGTATAGAGAGTAATAAAGAACTAGAGATTAATAAAGAAACTAGATAAATAATATTAGCTCTAGGATAGAGAAATAAGAACCTATTTAAAAGAAGAGATAGTATTATAGTAGTAATAAGAGAAATTAAGATAGAACTAATTAGCTCTAGCTTAGCTAATAATAAAGTATAAAATAAGTAAAGTAATAACTTATAAGATAATAAGCTTAATTAGAAGACTAACTATAATTAGAATACGTAATAAATTTATAAATTCGCGATCTTAGTAAATATAAAGTTATAAAGCTAAAGAATTAGTAAAAGTATATAGTTAATATTAATCTATATTATTAAAATAGTATTATTAATCTAATCTCTAACTTAGAATAATAATACTTAATATTATATATATAAATTAACTATTATTTATAGTTATTACTAATTATAATATAAGCTCTTATTATTACTTTATAATCTACTAATACCTTAGTAGTTACTTATAGTTAATAATAAGTAACCCTATTATAAAAGAACTATAAATAGTAATATAAATAATTTTCTATATACTTACTAGAGTATATATACTTATTTTAAAAAAATACTATAAAGCTAAACTTTAAAGTTATAAGTATTAGAGTATAAAAAAGTACTATTATATATAGTATAAGATTAATTAGTACTTTATTTACTAAAAAAAGCTAATAATACTTATTTTAGTAGAAGAGTATACTAATATTATATACTAATACTAGCTATATATAAAAAAGCAAATATAAATAGTATTACTTAAAGAAGTTAAAGAAAATAAAAATCTAATAAATAAAGTAGTTAGAGTTAGAAAAAAATAAAAAAAACTCTAGAAAAAGTAAAGTAAAATAAACTAGTATAAAATAACTTAGTAAAGCTTTAAAAGTATAAAAATAAAGCTAATTATTTACTTTTTATATATTTTAACTATAAAAAATTTATATATAAAATTATTAATTATATAAAACTTAAAAATTGTATAATAAATATAGCTATATTAAAAAAAAAAAAAAAAAAATATTTAAGTTTTTTTATAATACTACTTATATAAAGCTAAAGTATTTTCTAATAATTAAAGTAGTAATAGGTATAGTACTATAGCTTAAAGCTATAATAAATAAAAAGTTATAACTTAACTTTTTATTAGCTATAGTAGTAAAAGAATAAAGCTTTTTTTTTATATTTTTACTTAATATAATAGTAGAAAGTAGAAATAAAAAAGAGTTAAATATATATAGTATAATAATATTAGATATTACCTTTATAGATATACGTAGGTATATATAGATATACTAAGTAATATTTATAGTAATAGATACTAAAAAGTATAATATATATTTTAGTTTACTTTAGATTAATAAGTATTAACCTAAAATAAGTTATAGTACTAAGAAAGTACTTTCTAAAGTAAAAAATCTAAAAATATAGTTAAGTTTAAACTAGTAAGTATAAAAAATACTAAATAGTTTAACTAAATAATATATAGTTTATAAAGTAATTTATATATATATTTAGTAAGCTATATAAGCTAAAGTAGCCTAATTAGCTTTAAAGAAAGCTTATTACTTTTATAATATACTATATATATAAATATAGCTTCTAAAGAAAATATTATAACTTAAATAAAATATAAACTTTAAGATTTAGCTATAAATTTAGTATAAAATATATAACTACTTTATTATCTAGTATATAATTTGTTATTAATTAATTAATAAGTACTAAATAAGTACTTAGTTAATATTATAAGTTAAAAGTAAATAAAATACTTAAAATCTTTAGTAAAAGTACTAATACTTTTTATTAAAAAAAATAGGAACTCAAAACTATATATAAACTATAAAAGTCTTAATAAAATATATTTAAAAACTAGTATTTATTACTTTAAATTATAAAGTTACTAAAGTAGTTAGCTTAAGTAAAGTATTATACTAAGCTTAATATTAGAGATACGTACTACTATATTAAAATTAAAGAAAGTAATAAATAGAAAACTACTTTTAGACCTAGATATAACTATTTTAAGTAAATAGTAATACTTTTTAGTATTATAAATACTTTAGCTTAGTTTTAAGATTATATAAACTAATTATTAGTAAGCTTTATTAATATTACTTATATAACTTACTTTAATAATATTTTAGTTTATTTTAAATATAAAAGAAGAGTATATAAGCTATATAAAAGAAGTACTAATAAAACTATACTAATTTAAGCTATTTATAAAGTACTTAAAGTATACTATTTTACTTAAAAAAGTTAGTATAAATATAAGTTATATTAAAATAGTCTAAAAGTAGCTAATTTTATATATAGTATATAAAATAAAAGTATTTATAAGTTTTATAAACTACTATAAGTATTTTATAAATTAATTCTTTTATATTATTTTACTACTAATAAAATTAACGTAAAAAAGTTTAAATATAGCTTAGAACAAGCTTATCTAAAAGAGAAAAGAAAGCTAAAAAATTAAAATAAAAAAATTAAGTATATTAAGCTATTTAAAAACAAAAAAATATATTTTTAAAGTTCTTATTATTATATACTTTATATAAAAAAAGAAACTAAAATAAAAGTTAATACTTTAATTAAAGTATTTATAAGTATATTAAGCTAATTAGTTTTAACTAAAAGTAACTTAGTTTAGTAAAAGCTAGTTAACTTTTTCTTAAAATTTTTTATTTAAGTAGAGTATAATTAAAATACATATAACTAAAAGTTACTAATAATAAGTAAAAGATTAGAGTTTTAGTACTATTACTTTAATAAAGTTCTATTTAAAATCTTTATAGATTACTATAACTTAAAATAGTATATAGAAATAAAAGTATTAAACTATAAGTAAGTTTAGTTTTACTTAATCTTTATAAAGTTTAACTTTATTATCTATTACTACTTAAGTAATATAAACTTAGTAAATAAACTTTTTAGAAAGCTAAATTATATAGCTAATATAATAAAGTTACTTATTATTAACTATAAGTAATATACTTTAGAGTATTAGTAGATTAAAAGTTAATAATAAAAGTACGTATTATAATTAAGTAATAAGCTATAAATAATAGAAAGATATCTTATTATATTAATATATTATTACTTGTATTTAATAATTAAATTACTAATACTATTATAATAATCTATATCTATAGCTAATTATATATTTTTATCTTTATTATAATCTATAATATAGTTTATAGATTACTAATCTATTATATATAACTATAGATTACTTATATTATATATTCTACTTATAGGTTATTTTCTAATCTAAGTTATTACTCTACTTATTTTATACGTTATTAGTACTTAAGTTAAGACTAATTAGTTCTATTATAATTTCTCTTGTTATATTTATAATACTATTCTCCTCCTTAGTTAAGTTTTTATTTTCTTATCTTAGAACTAAAGTTATTATCTTAATTCTTTATTATTATAATACTTTTTATTTTCTTTTTTTATACTTACTAAGTTTACTCTTTATTATCTATAGTTAGTAGGTTATATATTACGTAGAGGTATTAAAATATTTTTCTATTCTTACTACTAATCTTTTAAAACTAAATCTATTTATTATATTTTTATAAATAATAGCTAGGCCTACAAGCTATATCTTTATATAAACGTTTAAGGTTTATATAATATTTCTAGAGTTTCTAGAGCTAAGTATAGGTATATTATAGTTACTTTTATATCTAAGCTAAGTAATAATAAAGAAAGCTATTAACTATACTAAAGAGAAATTACTATTAGAAATTATAAAAGCTAAAGCTAAGCGTAATTAGATTCTAAGTATATAAGTAAAAAATTATACGTATTTAGTTTATTTTTAAAAGATAAAGGCGTATAATAATAAAAATTTAAACGCGTAGTTAAAAGCTTTTAAAGCTAAGCTTAACATAGAAAAATCTATTAAAGCTACTTTAGCTTTTCCTATAATATATATTCTTAGTACTTCTTTATCTACTAGTAATATTACTAATTTTTTTAGTTTACTATAAAGTAGTCTAGAAAGTTTTAACTTTAGAACTTTTTTAGTTTCTTAAAGTAATTAAAATTATTTTCTAGTTCTTATATTATAGTAAAGTATTATAGAGAAACAAATAGTAAAAAAGGAGTAAGTAGTTACTAGAGAAATATAAGTACTAAGAGCTTTATAAAGAGGTAAACTATTAATAAAAAAGTTAGTAAGCTTTTAGGTTATAAGATATAATCTATAGGAGTGTAAATAATATTTAGAGTTAGATTAGCTAATAAAGTTTAAGTTCTTTAAGACTAATAAGCTCTTAGGCCCTAGATTTATATTAGGTATATAACTTTATAATAAATAGTAACTAATATAAAACTTAAACCTATAACTTTAGCCTTAGGAGTGTTAGCTTACGTACTATTACGTAAGGTATAGGAATAGGTATAGGAATAGGTATAGGAATAAGTATAAGAATAAGTATAAGAATAAGTATAAGAATAGGTATAGAAATAGGTATAGGAATAGGTATATATATAAAACTTAAGATAAGTTAACTTATTTTATATAATAATAAGATAGTATAAGTATAAGTATAAAAATAGAAATATACTATAAATATATAGAGCTTAAGACCTAAGAGGCTATAAGTAGTAAAAAAGGCTAGTAGTATAACTAGCTAAAAACAAAAGAGGCTAATAGGAAATATTAAAGAAGCTCTTAATAAGCCCTTAGGTACTTAATAAATAGCTAGTAGAAGTATAGATAATAAGAATATTAAAATAGAAAAAATAACTAGTAAGAAATAGTAAAGATAGAAAAGGATAACAAGTAGTATAGTAAGAAAAAATAGCTTAGTAGTAGTAAGTAGTATACTATAATTATAGATAAATAACGTATAAAGAAAGTAGTAAAAGAAAGAATATTATAAAGTAATCTTAAGCTATAAGATCTAACCTATTATCTAATAAAGAGACTATATAAAAGCTATCTTTCTACTAGTAAAGAACTTTGTTATATAACTTAGGACTCTTAAACCTAATACCTAAAGGACTATAGAATATACTTAAAAGAATTAGTATACTAATAATAGATAATAGCTCTACTATCCTAAATATACCCTAACTAATAATTAAAATATCTTTAGAGATATTTAGCTAGCTTATAGTAGCTATTAAAATAATAGTAGAATAGAGTAGTAGAGTATATATTAGCGAACAAAACCTATTTATAAATAAGAAGTTTAAGTTTACTAGTACTAATATAATAGAGTTTCTAGATAGTATTAAAGAATAAGTAATCTTTTATAGATAGTTTATTAGAGACTAAATCTATAATATTATTATATTTAGTAATAAGATAAGAAAAGATATTATTAAATAAAGTATAACTAAGTTTATAAAAGTAGAGAAAGCTAAAGATTAAGTAAAAGTTAGAAAAGTAATAAGAAATAGGTTCTAAGAGTCTAATAAAGTATAATAAGAAAAGATAGAAGAAGTACTCTAAACCTAGCTATAGTAATACTTACTTATAAATAACTTCTCTCTCTAAAACTACTTTAATAACTTTAGCCCTTAGTTTATAAAGTACTAAAAAGTAAAAATAATTATAGAAGCTATAAAAAGATACTACTTAGTAAAAAGACTTAATAAGTACTACCTATAAAAAGTCTTTAATAAATATAACCTAAGTAATAAAAATATAGAAGACTTTAACTTTTAAATAATCTAGAAGTACTTTAACTAGCTAGTATAAAGAGACTTATAAGTAAAATATTTTAACTTAGCTTTTAAAAAAACTATAAGTATACTAAAGCTTATAAGCTATAAGAAATAGCTATATATAATACCTAAAGGAATATTTAAGCTTCTTAATATAAAGCTTATACCTAACTCTTATAACTAGACTTAAGGATAAAGAAAAGTCTAAATACTTCTAAGAATAGAAGTTATATAATTAGAAGTTAATAATTTTATAAAATACTTTAAAATAATAAAACTTTAAGTAATTACCTTTATAGCTATAAATAACCTAAACGCTAAAGCCTAAGAGCTTATTTAGCTACTAGAAGTATACTTAGTTATAGAAAGATAAATTAAAGTAGATAAGTATCTATAAACCCTTTAAGCTATAATAAACTTATAGTTAGTAACGCTTTTTATAATAAAGCTATAATTTTAAAAGAACTTTTTACTACTATTTTAGAATAGTATAGAACCTTAGTATTAGAATAATATAGTAAGTATAAGTTTAGACTTTTATAGTTATATTAAGTATAAAGACTTAAACTACTATATTAATAACTATAAAGAAAGAAAAGCTTTAATACTTAATAGATAGATTTAGTTTAATCTAGAAACTAGAAGATACTAATAGAGTATAGAGCTAACTTACTAAGGGTTTATTAAATAGATTAGAGTAAGAAGTAACTAGAATAATATAATAATTTAGTATATCTAGTAGAGAATACAAGACCTAAAGTATAAAGAAATAGACCTTTAAGTAATACTAAACTCTATAATATAATAACTAGTATAGCCTTAGATAATAGTAGTAATAAACTTACTTAGAAGTATAATAAATAATTTAGAAGAAGATAGTATAGTAAGTATAGAAGAATATAATAGATTCTAGATATAGTAACTAAAAATAAAAGAAGATCTAGTAAAAGAAGATATTACTAAAACTATATATATTGCTATAGTAAGGTTTAGGACCTAAAGGCCCTTAGTACTTATTCTAGCTATACGAAATAATTACAAAAAAGAGGCTAAATTCTTTAAATCTAAGTAGACCTAATTTAATAATATAGAAATAGAAATAGATCTAGA
>JALNQF010000348.1:0-43117 GCA_028456385.1 Ophiosphaerella korrae | reverse complement strand
TATCTCTTATATCTCTTATTTTCGCACTAATATTAGTAAGTTTATAACTTACTAATATTACAAACTTACTAATATTACAAAACTTACTAATATGTTAGTAAGTTTACAACTTACTAACATCGCAAACTTACTAATATTACGAACTTACTAATATTTAACTACCTTTCTACTTTTAGTTAGCGCTTAGTAAGCTACTAGGTATATATACCTAGTACTTACTTAGATAGCTTTATCTACTATTTACTCTTTTTAGTTAATTATTAAAACTACCTTATTAAGTTATCTTGTGTAAAGTCTACCTTATAGAAACTATCTAGTTTTTTTTATAGTAAAAGACTTTTATATATTTAAACTAGAATATATTTAGTATATATTCTAGATATAATCTATATCTTTATACTTTAATTACGTAGCTAAAGATTATCTTATAGTCTAGTAAGCTCTTATTACTTTTTTTAATTATTAGAATAACGTACGCTAGCTTATTCTCTAAGTATTTAGGATATATAGGATCTATAAAAATAAATTAGACGCTTACTATAGTTAGTAGGCCTCTTTAACTACTACTAGTTGTAAAAAGTATCTTATTATCCTAGAATATTTTAAAATTATATTTAGATAACGTTTTATTTATTTATACCTAGTTATAACTACTATTATTACTACTAGTTAGGTATATAAGTAAAGTAAACTTATAACTAATTTTAAAACTTAGGTTAATATTAGTAGAAGTTAGTTACTAAATACTAAATAGGTTATATAGTATAAATAAGCTATTAAGTTAATCTATTATTAGAGAAAAGTTTATCTAACTATAAACTTTTGTTTAGTTAAGATAAGAATTTTTTTTTTTAGCTAAAAGTAGTTAATATGCCTGTTGTAGTTTGGCGCTATCTTAACCGAGGTAAATCTATAGTTAGTTGACCTGCTGCCTCTTGCCGATCTTTGGACACGCTTGGCTCCGTCTGACGCTAAATACGGAAATCATGCCGAGTCCGTCTACGAAGACGCTAGGGCCCGCGCCAAAACACGCACGGGCCCTAAAACTCAAATAAAAAAAAAAACGAGCGTCTTCGTACAAGGAACAGGGTCGAAAGTGAGGAACATGAATAAATCACTAAACGGTCCCCTGTTGTTTCTAAGAGCTGTTACTGAATCGGAATGTTTTGATTTGCGCATGGGACGTAT
Organism: Ophiosphaerella korrae; assembly: GCA_028456385.1. NCBI lineage: Eukaryota > Fungi > Ascomycota > Dothideomycetes > Pleosporales > Phaeosphaeriaceae > Ophiosphaerella > Ophiosphaerella korrae. The sequence goes on along the minus strand of JALNQF010000348.1, from coordinate 41,929 downwards.
CGGAAGTGGGCTGGTTGAAGCACGGAAAAGATGAGGCCGGATAAATCATGCCACCTGATTGGTCTAACTGAAAACTCCCCCACCTCTCCGGGCCTAGAACCAACAAACAAATGCCTACGGCCAGCGAAACTTCTAGGGATGAAGGGATGCTCACTTTGGTGAAACAGGCAAAACCTGTATGTCGTACGTGTGCAACCTGATCGACTCGGTGACCCAAATGCCGGCCTTTTAGAGGGGCTTAGTGCGGTGTTTTGTAGTAATTTCTCACTGTAACTGTGTGAAGTGCCATGGGGAGGTATCGCATGGCAATCCCCATCCAAACATACAGCCCCTAGACCCCCGTTTAGTTTTGCTCAGAGGTGTTGCTTCGAATCAATCAGACCATATCTCTTTCGCAAGTCACATCAACCATACATTCTTGGTTGAAGCTCACAACATCAATTATTTTCCTGGCCCTCGCGCCCGCCGAATCATATACCATTTCTTTCAAACCAGGAATTCCTAGAGCGGTACCGAATACATTTGGCCACGGTCTGAGCCTCCGAAATGGATACCTACAATACCGAGCCCGACGGTGCTAGAGAACCAGGTGCTGCAATACCTTACGCCATTGCAACCCCTCATGCGCAAGAGGCGAATGGTAATGAAACGGTGTCGTCACCAAGGATGAGCACCATGTTCCCATCCAAGGCCAAAACACCTCCAGAGAATCATCCTATGTCGACAACGCTCCCCCTCAATCAAAGGCCGAAATGGGCGACGCCAAATTCAAGGCGGATGCAGGGGTCATCGTCCAACCCGCCCTCAAGGATGTCTCTGGGTTCACGTTTTGAGTCAACTTTTAGTTTGAGAACCACTGACGATGATATGGTGCAGCTACTTTCGATGGATCAACGAAAGTCCAGCGCCATCACTGAAGCGAATTCCTTGGCCGGTCAGAAGGACAACGACGTGAAGGAGCTCGATAAACGTATGGAGAGAATTTTTGGTCGCACCAGGCAAAAGCAATCAGAAGAGGAGAGAACGAGACACCTTGGTGTAATATTCAAAAGCGTTACCGTCAAGGGCCAGGCGCTGGGAAACGCGATACAGCCAACTGTTGGAGACGTCTTCCTTGGCTTGCCTCGCGCTCTCGCGGGTCTTCTCCACAGCGATGCCGCGGAGGCAAAATCGCCCACCAAGACAATTCTGAATAGGTTCACCGGTTGTATCAGACCTGGAGAGATGCTTCTTGTGCTTGGAAGGCCAGGGTCAGGTGTTTCAACATTCCTAAAAATAATTGGAAACCAGCGGGGAGGATTCGAGAAGGTTGACGGCAAAGTCACGTACGGCGGGGAGAGCGCAGCGACCATGGCTGCAAAGTTTCGCAGCGAAACTCTGTACAACCCAGAGGCAGACCTTCACTATGCCACACTCAAAGTCAAGGACACACTCAGGTTCGCGCTCAAATCTCGGACGCCGGCACCACACTCCAGAAAGGACGGTGAATCCCGAAAGGATTATGTCAGAGAGTTCTTTCAGATGGCAACCAAGGTCTTCTGGATTGAACACACCGCGGAAACGATTGTCGGAAACGAATTCAAGAGGGGGGTGTCGGGTGGAGAGAAGAAGCGAGTTTCTATTGCTGAAGCTTTGGTTACAAAGGCCTCTACCCAATGCTGGGACGATCCTACACGGGGCCTCGACTCAAGCGCCGCGTTAGAATACGTCCGAATCTTACGTTCGATGACAAACACAGCACGCATTTCAACCGCCGTGGGCCTATACCAAGCAAGCGAGGACATGTGGGACTATTTCGATAAAGTTCTGCTCATTGATGGTGGCGAGTGTTGTTACTTTGGTCCCACCAAGTCTGCTGTGCAGTATTTCAAGGATCTGGGATTCGAGATGCCCGAACGGTCGACAAGTGCAGACTTCTTGACATCGGTATCAAGCGAACACCAGCGAAGGATACGCCCAGGGTTCAAGAATTGGATACCACGAAGTCCACGAGAGTTCGCCGCGGCTTTTCGAGCAAGCGATCAGCGCTCACAGAATCTGGCGGATATTGCGCAGTTTGAAGCCAAGTTGTACAGTATGATGGAGAAGAGGATGGATGCGCAGTCGAGTGCTACCGAGACCAAAAATTACGCACTGCCTTTCTGGAAACAGGTCTTGGTTCTAGCGCATCGCCAGTCCCTGGTCTTGAGGGGTGACCCCCAAACTCTCGGTATGTCTAATGCCCAATGATTTTTTCCGAGGATTTTGCTGAACGTAATCAAGCTGGAAAGTGGGGCGGTGTCCTGTTTGAAGCTATCATTGTCGGTTCACTCTTCTTTGATATGCCGAAAACATCTGACGGCATATTCCTGCGCGGGGGAGTGCTATTCTTTATGCTCCTTTTCAATGCCCTCCTCGCTCTGGCTGAGCTGACTCGTAAGATGCTCTCTATCCCTCGAATGTGGTTTGCTGCGGCTAACGTAGCGTCGTAGCTTCGTTTGAGGCACGCCCGCTTCTGATAAAGCACAAAAGTTTTTCATTCTATCGGCCCTCAGCCTACGCGATCGCTCAAACCGTCCTCGATATTCCCTTACTATTTGTTCAAGTCACGATATTCAACTTGATAGTATACTTCATGTCAGGACTTCAACGGACGGTAAAACGCTTCTTCATCACCAATCTGTTTCTGTACTTGCTTACAATGACTGTTTACGCGGCATTTCGGGCCATTGGAGCAACAGCCCCTTCTCTGGACGCGGCCACAAGACTTACGGGCTTGGGAATGCAAGCCCTTGTTGTCTATACTGACTACATTATCCCACCGAAAAAAATGAAGGCCTGGCTCGCGTGGCTACGGTGGTTGAACCCAATCCAGTACTGTTTCGAGGCGCTTATGGTAAATGAATTTGATGGCCTGGACATTAACTGTGTTTTCCCTAATCTTATACCTCAAGGGCCATCGGTGCGCCCGGAATTTCAATCCTGCACTGTGCAAGGCAGTAGGGTCGGAGCTGCCTCGGTCAGCGGCACAGACTATCTAGAAGTCTCATTTGGATTTCGGAAGTCGCATCTTTGGCGAAACTTTGGAATTATCACAGCATTTTTCCTGTTCTTTGTGGGCGTAACTGCGCTAGGTATGGAGACTCAGGGCCCGAATAAAGGAAGTGGTGCGGTCACTATCTTCAAACGAAACCAGGTCCCGCAACTGAAACGGAAAAGAGTGCAAAGGGATGAGGAAGAGAACGACTCTTCCGAGGACGACTATTCTGACGACGGCAATTCCGAGGCCGATCATGGAACTTCGCGCGACAGGGAATACGCAGAGAACATGCATCCTCAAACTCCACGCACCAAATCTCAGGCGACTTTCACGTGGAAGAATGTCGATTATGTCATTCCACATGAGGATGGAACAAGACAGCTGTTGCACAATATCCAAGGATATGTAAGACCAGGTAAGCTTACTGCGCTTATGGGATCATCAGGCGCTGGGAAGACTACACTTCTGAATGTGCTCGCTCAACGAATCCGTCTTGGCGTTGTGACCGGAGATTTCCGAGTGGACGGAGGTTCACTTCCAAGCTCTTTCCAGCGTTCAACAGGATTTGCTGAGCAGATGGATATCCACGAGCCATCTCAGACTGTCCGAGAGGCCCTACGTTTTTCGGCAAAGCTTCGCCGACCCCCAAGCGTACCCCTCGAGGAGAAGTACCAATTTTGTGAGGAGGTTATTGACCTCCTTGAAATGCGGGACATTGCTGATGCAGTGGTTGGCACCCCTGGGACAAGTCTTAATCAGGAACAGCGCAAGAGGTTAACGATCGCGGTCGAGCTTGCAAGCAAGCCGCAGCTGCTTATGTTCCTCGATGAACCGACCTCTGGGCTCGACTCGATAGCCGCGGCTAATATCGTGCGACTACTACGCAAATTGGCAGATTCTGGCCAGGCAGTACTGTGCACGATTCATCAACCCTCGGCTGTGCTCTTTGAATACTTCGATATGCTTCTCCTGCTCAAGCGTGGAGGCCATATGGTGTATTTTGGTGAGCTCGGACACGGTAGCTGCATTCTGCTCGACTATCTCAAAAGAAATGGCGCGCCTAGGTGCCCACCAAACGCAAACCCCGCTGAATACATGCTCGAAGCAATCGGTGCCGGGAACCCCAACCAGAAGGGCAGTGACTGGGCCGAAATCTGGAGTTGGTCTCAAGAAAACGCTTTCCTGACTCGGGAGATTGAAGAGATGGTTCGCCAAAATCGGCATCCTGGTTCCAGAATGGAGGACTCCGCCGAGTATGCCATGCCCATCCACGTTCAAATCAGCACTGTCGTCAATCGCTCGTTCAGTTCCATGTGGCGCAGCCGAGACTATGTTACGGGTGTCATGATCCTACATATCTTCGTCGGCCTCTTTAGTACGTTCAGCTTCTGGATGCTGGGAAATTCGCTGATCGACATGCAATCCCGACTTTTCACTATATTTATGACCCTCATTATTGCACCACCTCTCATGCAGCAGCTTCAGCCACGCTTCCTCGAGGCGCGCAACATCTACACATCACGCGAAGCAAAGGCAAAGATCTATAGCTGGTTTGCTTTCGTCACGGGAGCTATTGTCGCAGAAATCCCCTACCGTATCCTCGCTGGAACCTTGTACTGGGTGTGCTGGTACTTTGGGATCGGATTCCCACGGGGCGACCTGGTCCCGCTCAAGATCTGGATGCTCATCGTTCTGTATGAACTCTTCTACCTGGGGCTCGGACAGGGTATCGCTGCATTTTCACCCTCCGAATCTCTTGCGTCATTCTTCATTCCCCTGTTTTTCATGTTCGTGATTTCATTCTGCGGAATTGCGGTACCGTTTTTCGCCCTTCCAAAGTTCTGGAAGTGGATGTACCGTGTTACACCATTTACTTACTTGTTAGAGGCAATGCTTGGTTTGGTGATCCATGAGGTGCCCATCACATGCTCGAAGGACGAATTGGCCATCATTCGGCCTCCGCCAGGGTTGAGTTGCAAGGACTACATGGAACCGTATGTTAGGCAGGCTGGGGGTTATGTGCAGACCTTGTCTGATGAACTCTGCGGATATTGCCAGTTCCAGAATGGTGACCAATTTGTAAGTTATGAGCTGTTCCATCATTCATGAAACGAGTACTAAATTCTTTTTCTTAAACAGGGAGTCAGCTTCAACGTCTTCAAGCGCAATTTCTGGAGAGATTTTTGGATCTTCGGAGCGTACGTTGTGTTTAACTTTGTCTTCGTGTATGCTTGCTCTTGGTTTTATATGCAAGGTTGGAGGCAGATCAGGTCGTTGTTTAGCGCGTCTGCGACGGGGAAGAGACGAGAGAAGGAGAATCGTGGCGATGGAAATGTTTAATGTCTTGTCGTGCGAACCTGACCTTTATACTCTATTTGGATGGAGCTTACTCTGCTACTCAAGCGATGGTGTGAATATGTAATTTTAGTAAGAATTAGCTTATGCACTTACCTCTGGACTCGCCTGCATCATGCCGTTAGCCTCCTTCATGTAGCTCGGCATCGCTATTCAAGTCATTGAAATGAGTGATACAGACATTCCCGAGAGGTTAGCTTTGGCCGCGGGAAGCCGGACATATTGTCTGATGGCAGATGGCGGTTGTGAGCAACGGAGCGCAATACACTTCCGAAACTTTTGATTAGGACGACATGCAGAGTCTTCCCACCTTCGCGTGCGCTTGCAACGGCGGCATTTCGCCAGTAACGCTCGGTTGAACCCGCTTACCAAAGCCCACTTGTATCCCCCCCCATCACATCATATTCCCCTTCAACGAGCCGAGACTAGAGCTTGCTGCGGCTCGGTCTAGGAATTGGCGCTGGTTGGTGGGTTAGAGAAGCATGGGGACGTGGTGGGCTTGATCAGGTCTTTTGTTCGGTTAGCGGAGGGAACAACAGGGGGCGTCGGAGCTTGAGGGGCGTCGTAATGGGTATCGCTGCGCGTTGGACTGCATCTCGAAGTTGCACGATAGCTGTGTTGAGCGGTTATGACTGATTGATTGATTGATTGATTGATTTTGTCCTACTCGGTTTCAGCCGCGTTTTCTCCGCAGCTATGCCACGTCAGTTGAGCCGGGCGTTATTTTGCTTACAAACCGGGGATACGGGGCTAATCAAAAGAGGAGATGAAGTGAGGTCAGTTAGTCGGCGATATAATCCAAGAAATATATTTCTGTACCATATTTATCGCATAGCTTTGTCAACCTTGCATAGAGCGTAGTCGAGAGTTTCTAGTAGTTCCTGTTTGCAGCCCGTCTGGCCTCTGTATGTTTATATGACTCCCGTATATTTGACACACTTGCTGGACGATAGGACAATATAGACATTTGTTTCATAACATCTCAAGATACAGTTCCCCGTTCTTTCCATATTGCTGTTTATAGTTTCCCATTTTCTGTTTAGGTAATTATATGGTATTAGTTATTTTTGAATAAGTATCCGCTTTGATGGTGTGCCGTGGTGAAAAGAGGTATCATAATCTAGACTCGAATTCAGTCTACTCGAAACGATCACTACTCATCCGACATCTCGTCTCTTAACAATTAGTTTCGATATAACATATTCAAATGATCAATCAATCAATGCCTTGAACGCTCAGCAACCTGAGGTTCGTTCTGCATGGAACCGGGTCTCCACGCGACCAGTTTCTGCGATCGGATTTCGGTCTATAGCGTGAACAAAATAAGAGTCGCAACAAAGGCACGTCTGGGTGAGTTCGAAAGCAGGAACATTCCTTTCGCCCCTATCACAGTTCCTCTTGCTTTTCTAGCGCAGTCTTGGGATGAGTACGAGGAGTTTTGACCCCAGCGACGCAAGGGAGTAATTATTGTCTGCCACTCATTTTGCGGACATTTTCATGGAGGTATGGCTGAACCTTTAACTCATTGTTTGAATAATGGTCAATTATAGTGAAATTTGTATGCCGTCTTGATCGCTGCTTTGAGCGCAAATGCCTACCTTTTTCGTATGACAAGTGAAAACCAAATCTATCTGTGCTGTGAAAGATTTCGGGGGTTTATTTTTGATGGCGCGCGTTGATCGGCTCCCCCAACTTTGTTACTTCGCACCCTATGTTTAATTGCTTTAGTATAAAATACTACTAATAATTATAACTTAAGCATATTAAAATATATTTTAGGCTCCGATTCTATTAAGGTCAGATATGATAAGATAATGTCGGAATATAAGGGAATTGAACTGACGCACTCCTACGATCCCATCGCAAACAAGGCAGGGAGCCGAGCTAAGGCGCTCCGCCACTCTCATTTACAAGCACGCCACTAATCTCCTAACTGTTGATCTCTCCTATGTTTGTAGTCCGTGCGCAGGAACGCAATAGGTATATCTATCGCGTTGCAGCGTACTAGAAAGGAATCAGAAATCAATTGTCCATCTTCTTCGAGTCGTTGCAACGATCCTTTTGATTCACGTGAACCTTAGCCGTATCAACAGATAAATTTTAGAAATATTCAGATAAGCTAGAATAGCAGTAAGCACTGGATATGTTGATATTAAGTTATGAAATATGCATATCTTAGAGGCAATGGGCCGAGTAACGCGCGCCTTTTTGATTACGTTTGCGATGGAGACCACATGTCTAAGTGCTAGAAAAGTATATTAGGATGAATCTCCTCAAGATACATTCTAATATTTTAGGTCCAGTTCGTCCTCTTCGGCATTGATGGATGGACTAGGCATGGGGTCATTAGTAACAGTTTTTTATTGTTATCATCCATTATACGGGCTTCGGTGATACCAAAATTTCCTTCTTAATTTGCCTGGTGATCTCGATGAGAAGTACTAAATTCTCAAGAGATGACGTGGAGTAGGAGTAACTAATTGTGCTACCAAGAGATATCATATGGTTCTTACATAACAGTAGTTTGTACTGTACTTCGTGCATTTTCAGGTAGATGAGATATCGCAGACAAAACGTCTTATCAAATTCAGCTCGGACAATAAGGGAGAGAATTGCTTCAAAAGGCTTCAATTCAGCTTTCATTTATATGTACAACAACTTTGACAGCACTATAGGTCATCATTTGCGCGAAACCCCAGATATCGAGCAACCTATACACTCTGTCCAGATCCGGGCTTAAGCATGCTCAGTAACGGGAGGAGATCTGCGTTAGACTTGCAAGCTTCGTCACAAGTTGTAATGCGGTCCATTGAGTCCCTCCCTCCGTCTTGTGGAATTTTCTGGAGAGCAGCGGTTGCTTGTTGAATTTCTTGATCCGGGACAGAAGCCAAAGTGTTAAGGAGGGTCTGGGCGGTCTCGGGATCCGGGCCGTTCTCGTTAAGGCTCATGATATCAAGGCTTACTGGCGTCTTCGTGCTCTCAGACGCGGTCGAGAACGAGGCATAGTAAGCTTTTCCAGCCGCATCACATCCCCAAGCAAGTATAGCGAAAGTGCTCCCAGCACCTGTGAGGGCTCCAGTGCTAGCATAGTGCCATGTTGCGGAATATTGCTGATCCGGCGTATCAAGGCCGTACATTGTATACACGGTGTCGTTGCCCCGCACCTGGAAAGAGGCAAGATCATTAACCTGGCCAGTAGGTTGGGAGGTATCGACAGGGGTTGGATCGGATTCGAAGTTCCGGATACCCTTATATTGTATATTGGAGGACCATATTAAATACCAAGGCTGAAAGTACCATCCGACTGGGGGATCGATCCATGGAGCTTCACGGGGTTTGCTGTTCTTCCATGGAGGGAAGCGAAAATCCACTCCCTGCCAACCCTGTGTGGCTGGACAAGAGGCATCGCAGGTGGAATCTGCGATGGTGGCAGCAAAGAGAGCGCTTGCAAAGAGGGTGTAGGACAGGTGCATGGTGGGTCAAGCAACGTCAGCGTGTATTCTGATCAATTGCGAAGTAAGAACAGCCCCAGGGACGTTAATGTAGGCAGTTCTAAGTGCAAACATGCACAAGAAGTAGGTATTTAAGTTGCAGGTAGGGAGTACCCGGAAGTCATTTCACAAGACCATCAACAAATAAAGTTATGCTTCGAGTTTATACGGCCGCCAGCGAAATACCGCCGTTCCGCGATTCCGCGAACTAGGAAGACGTGGGAGTCTCTCGCTACGCAATTGCTCTATTCGCTGAGGGTACATCTCGCCGGGCCTGGTCGGTATGGCCGGCTATCCCGACAACACGGCTGTCAGCCGCACAAGCATAAACTTTGGCCCATTGCCGTGGTCTTAGAATTGATATGTATCGCAGATATTTGGAAATTATCTTTGCACTCCCCAAGCGCAAATATCTAGACCTTCTGTTCCTGCTTTGGTGAGCTTTTCAGAACCCTTTTCGGTATGCTACCATGTCAACTCACATCATTATAAGGCCTTCAAGGATACAGGCCCGAGAAAAAGCCGGCCGACATAATCCCAGTCGACTTGCCATTTACGTAAAGTATGACGACTCTGTGGAAGAGAAAAGATTGGAATGATTCTAATCCGCGTCGATTATTGCCTTTGTATGCGAGTGCAGTTTCTCATCTTACCCATCAACGCTTGGGGGTGATTTAGGAGAATGTAGAATATTGTCAAGATCTCCGCTTTCAAGGGACAGCACCCGACAGATATCTTTCGGTGTTGTTCTGATTCGGGGCAACGATAAGAAGCGCACAGAGTTCAGTATTTCTATGGAGTTGGGGTGGTGACCTAGATGATAGATTAAATTTAGTGCCTTGATGCATTATCCAGTTCAGACTCGATTCAAAGAACACAGGTCGCTTAAAATGAACCTCTGATCTTAAAGTCGGCCTAGCACAGAGGTCGTTGTGACACTGCAGTGACCCCATTGCGGAAAGGTGTAGTCGAGTTCGTAGTCCTTCACATACGGATTGCCTTGGACGTTATGCTGCACGTCCATTAGCTCGACTGGCGGATTGCGCGCGTCTGTGCTCACGGTAATCACTTGATCTCCCAAGTGGCTTGCAATTGCTTTCACAATCGATGGCTTTTTCGCAACGCATAACACCCTTCTCACCACCATAACGGATCGTGTGTTTCTATACTGCCCCCGAACGACGCGTCCCTGGACGTGCGCAGGTCTGTGCCCGTTTCGGACAGGTGAGGTAAAGTCTCAGGCGAAACACATGCACTTTCCACTAAGGGCCTGTTTGGCGCGTCTGTTTTCGCTCAGTATTCGGCTCCCAATTAGGATTTGGATTGAAAATAAGGTCGTGTTTGGTGCACTCGAGTAGTATTCGGCCATAACGGGGAGTGTAATGTTGATAGGAGCGCCACCTAATTTTACATCCTTGCTAGTGCTTATTTCCCTGCCACTTTACCTAGTTAGACCTTAATATTGCTGCTGTTTTGCAAAACAGCTCCTGAGCTGTTTTCCTACTATAAAACAGTATTCACGAGCCACGTGACTCTACTTTTAGTAGTTCTAGATCATACCAACACGGCCTGAATTTGGTTTCCAAACTGGGCAGTGTCACTCTCCGTCAACACGCCCCCTTCGGCTCCATTATCGGCGGATTATTCAGCGAAAACAGTATTCTGAAAACAGGTGCACCAAACAGGCCCTAACTGTTTCAAGTAACAAAACGCAGGGATTCTCGCCCGAGAGTAGATCACAAGGCAAGTCACGTGATCCACACATGCCGGAACACACAACGATACCCACCATGGGTTCCATACTGCAGAACTCTTAGGGGGCTCACGAGGAAACCTTGAGTAGTTAAGGGAGTGATAAGGATCCCAAAGTCTAAAGGATCTTAGGATCCGGGAAAGGCTAGGAGCCAAACTACTATTAGACGGGAGTGCTCCTAAGAATCCCTGCCATGTCGACAATAAGAGAATTCGTTCAAGACTTTTCTGAGCTCCCTCCCGATATTCTCTTTGCCTTTTCATTTGAAAGAAGAAAGTTCTTTTGCTTATTTGGGAGGTATCCTATCCGATACTTCGTATCTTTTAGTACCGAACAAGGTTCCCATGGCTATTAGCCGTTGTGCGACCGGCCTCGATCTCCTCACGGCATAAAAGCCCTGGAGCTTATTGACGGAACACCTCGCAGCAATCTGGCAAGACTATCCCGGCATGCGGTTGGTCACTCCAACATGCCATATGCTAAGATGGCCCATTAAACAGATGCAAGACTTCCAGTATGGACGCAGTGACTCCGCATCATATTTTCACTTTATGAAGTATGTGTAGATGGCCAACTCTATGATGCTTACTTCTTTGTCGGCGCCTGTGGAATAAGCTCCTCGGGCCAAACGTTTAGGAGACGTTGCTTTGGGACTGATGCTCATGGCGAGCGGGGCGCAGAACTTAGTCTCATCGAGGCTGGCTACTGTCTCGAAGCGTATGTTGAGAAACATCTGCCTAGTGGTAGGAGGACTCAGGAGACTGGGATCAAGCGTCAGCCCAATCGAGCTTGCTTTGAATGGGAAGCTCTCCACGATATCATGCTTAGCGCTAGGAGGTAAAGACTTCTCGAGTTCTTGTGTTAAAAGACGTAATATAGCTTCCTAAATTTTAAACTGTAATAAGAATAAAGTAATGTGTGGGTATACTAGCGAGGGAGGAAAGGTAGGAATACGAATAATAAGTTACATTTCTTGACTTGCGTCTCTACTTGAGAAGGGGACCAAAAATGGGACCTAGCGGTATAACATTATTGCTATATCCTGGCGTCCTCTAATTGGCTGTGACTAGCTGGGGTTCAATCTACCTCATGATGCACAGCCACGAATATGGAAAGCCTGGTCATTGAGCAACCTATCAAGTGATTGGATATTTTGGGGGACCAAAAATAGTCCCCTTGATACTTTGAATATCGCCTTTGCCCTCATTGACTGGGGCGAGTGGGCCCGGCGGAAGGCGTTGAAACTACTGCCAGATTCGTTGTATCCAAAAAATAATCGAAGCTATTACTACCATCCGAGCGCGAAAGCCTAAATATGATCCAGATAACCTGTTTCCCTTCCCGCACTCGCCTATATTCCCCCTGAGCGCTGCTTCCGCGAACACCTAAAAATGAACCACAGCAAAAGACTCCAGAATCAATAACTGCAAGGTATACTCAAGAGTGCCGGAACATGTTAGCTCCGGTCACCTCAGCACAGGTTGATAGCTAGTTAGTATTACATTGCCTTTTGAAGAAAAATGTTCGTATATAATTTATAGACTTATCGAGCGTGTTTACAGAAATGCATATGACTGTCCAAAAACGCTTGGGGCTCGAGTTGTTCCAACTTCTTATCATGTAACAAATGGCTGATTACAGATTCTGTATACTCGTTATAGCATGCACTTCTGCTGGCCCAGCATTCTGCCTCATTATTGAAGAGCAGTCGCATTCTCCCATCGTGCGGATGATCACACAGTTTTGCCAAGTTAAGCTGTCTTAACTTCAGACTTGTTGCAATTGCTAGGAGAGCTGAATCCCACAACCCCTGCGAGGGCCCAAAGGTGACAGTCGAGAGTGTAAGGAGACGTAGCGTTAGCTTGAGCGACTCGAGGAAGCGTAACAAGGTTGATTCATCGGTCGAAATTTCGAGCTGAAGGTCCTCAATCTTCGCCCATGGTTTGTGGTCCGTCATCAACGTTAACAAGCTCTTGGGACCATCACCTTTTGGGCGAGTCCAAAAATCAGATTGGATGAGGCCATCCACGAGCCAACCAAAGGTCAAGGACACTTTCCTCAGATTTCTGCCACGGTAAAGAAACTCGAAGAGCGACCTTGCTGCGATAAAGAGACCACCATTGTCCTCATCTTCTGAAACGGAACATTCAAGCCGAGTAAGACTTTCAATAGCACTCTCCATATAAGTTAGTTGCCTAACGTATTCGTCGTGTCTGCTGTAATCAGCTGGTATCGTTTCAGCGTTCTCATCTGCCTCGGAAGCATCGCGAAATAGAGTTCGTAATTCCCTTACTTCTCCATGTCCTTCGCCGAGCCAGAGGCGACGCAACCGATGTGGGCCCCAAAATGCTGGACCTTCAACATGGAATCCAATGGATTCGAAGTTCGGGAGAGAATGCCTTGCACATGATATAGCCTGAAGCACACACGACAAATGCAATGCCTCTATATCGCTGTCTTCTTCGCAGTCCCTGTCGTAGGAGCTGTCTATGTCAAAGTCATATGGCTCGATAATCAGCCGCTCCCATTCTGTTACCCAGCGGTCGTCCGATAAGACTGTAGGACTGTGTTGAAATGCGATGAGCCTCGTCATCTTTGACAGCGCCTGGATGAGCTTCCAAACGATGAACTCCTGTAAAGCGGGAGACTCTTTCTTCGGTTGAATATGCTCGCTATAAGCACAACCAAGCCTGTAAATACTAGACTGGCCCGCTAATGTCTGCAGACTGTCATTTGATGCCAAGCGCTCTGCCTCATACCGACGGTACAGTGCTCCCCTCGTCGCGTCTGCGCACTTCAACCAATCATCGTGTGTCATAACATCTTCATATGTGTGATCTCCCTGATCACCATACATGAAAGAGGAGTGTGGAAATTCTGGGTTACCTGGGAGGCATATAGCCTTCTCCCAGTCATCGCGGTTGTCGAACTTTCGAAATCTCTTTCGTCTTTTGAGAACCAGAGTTCTTGGATGCTCAGCTAAACTATCCTTTGAGATGTCAACCAGATTCCCGATCCTGGATTCGCTCATATCGAAGAGAACTACTTCGAAGCAAAGAGGTGTGGCGATGCGTCTGTACTGATGATTTACGAGTCTCATCTGCTTTATGTCCTGCAGACCTAAAAGCTTCAACACCGCTATTGAGATCTCGGGAGGAATCCCGGTCAAGCTACTCATCGACATGTCGATGAATGTTGTGCCTATTGTGGCAGACTCGAACGTACGCGGCGCTTAACAGTATTGGCCGGGCATGGGACGAGGATAAGGCTCCGAGGTGGAATGTCAGAGTAGTATGAGCTGGTGAGGTGGTCGGAGCAGCGGCAGAGGGGCATGTCGTCAATGGAGGGGCACTGAAGGCCTCGCTTCGATATCCCAATTGGGGTGTCTTTTCATCAAACCTCCGTGTTTACACCGAGAATTGCTCGGAATACAATTTTTCTAGGGGAATATCTTGATTGAAGTTAAAGAAATTATTCTTGTGTACATCTTTTGCTACATGCTTGTTTGATTAGGCATTGCAAATGCTTTGTCGCAACATAGACAGGAATGGAAGTTCGTGCAGCTCTTGGTAGCTTGGATGCAAGAGTTGATATTGTAATCAATAATGCTCTATAACTCGCTGCTAATCGAAGTAACGTCCATCCCTGCAGGTCGAGAAACCCCCCGCGCCGAGAAAAATGAGGGGTACTTCAACTTTGCACTACTCAAACTATGCACACACTTTAGTATCTATTATATTTTCACATTCCGTATGTGCCATAGGTGATTCTGAATATGCAAGCACCTTCGCACCCTAAAATTACTATCGCGTTGTTGTTGTCGCCGCGCCTGATTTGTAGAGAGCCTATATTTGTCGCGAAATAGACTTCTCCAGCTATAATACTATTATCACACTCTTGCCGCTACTAAAACCTATAGAATAGTTCTATCGAAACCTACGAACTTCGCTATAGTATTTAAAAGCTGCTATTAGTGTTGTGGCTGCTATCGCACCAAGATTCACGCAAAGTCGCTACGCATTTTGGTACCTTCAATGAAAGTAATCATCAATATAGTCTAGTGCAATACGATCCCGCATGTCTCACGTATCAGCACTGTGTAATAGTCAAATCGGTCAAGAGCCCGGCCTGTGGCTGTGCGGAGCCATGGCACACGGACCCTAACCCCGCAGTCCTGGCGACCCAACTCAACTTTGGCGGTAACTACCTCTAGTCATCAACTCAGCTCTCTAGAAACTGCCTACAAAATCGCCACCGCACAAGGTCTGCGCAGAAGCGGGTTGGCCACCCTCCCTGTAAGCTGTGGCGGGGCGAAGTATTTAATACTTCAAGTCTCTTCTTGCAAATACTACTAATATCCTACTTCTGAATAATTATTATTCATTATCCTTACTAATGTTGCCGCTTGGCCTGATTTGTCTGTGGCGCCACTGGAGCAATTCTACGACCGAAGCATTCAGGCAGAAGCCGAGAAAGGTACCCCGCCTTTATTGCAGAAGGATTAGCTCACCCGTGACACCTATTACAACCACAACGCCTCTCTATAAGTTCTAGTTAGGATAAGTATGAGCGGTGACTGGTTATTTACGGTAGGTTGTAGTTATCACTGGGATAATCCGATACTAGCTAATAGTATGATCAGAGGGTGAGTGTTCTCTAGAATGGATTTGAGACCCATATGAGATAACCTGCCTTTAGGAAGTAAGTAAACCTGCAGATTCTAATATGTGAGGCTGCTGCTAATGCTGGCGTATTTAGTAGTGTAGGATGTAAGTAAACCTGCAAACGTTAATATGCGAGGCTGCTGCTAATGCTGGCGTGTTTGGTGGTATAGGAGGTAAGTAAAAATCAGATATATCAGTCACGCAAGCAAGAGCGAACTAGCTTGACTATGAACACTCCATAGGGAGGCCAAGCTATAACACCTAGAGCACCGCATTTGCACAGAGCATAGCTAACAGGAACTATTACCCTTTAGGCTACGTGTGTTCCACGCAGTCTTCGCAGGGTCCCAAAACTAGACTCCCCTAAGACCCAGTAATTTAGCAGGGAGCAGCCCTGGCGCAGACACTAAGTCAGTAAGGCGCAGTAAAATACCTAGATTACAAGGTCCCTGTTAGTTAAGGGGATGCTTGAACATTGCTATTTGAACATATTTCGAGACTCGCTGTATAGAGCCTCTGCCACATAGAGTTGAAGACAGTTAAGATAGGATATGCCGTGAACTAAGCTCCTGATACAAGATCGTATGAATGTCTATCCTTCTTCTGTAACGTACATCTGTCAAAGTGGCCATACAGCAACTGCCAAAGCAGTACTGTATGTACGGTCAGCGAGCGCGGAGCGAAATTGGAGGGTCTTGGCGCTAGACCTCTCAAAACAGTAGTTAATATCGTGTACATCCGTTTAAAGTTGCCGATATTGGGATAAAAAGAGCAAAGGGTTGGGAGACTAGAATCAGGACTGGAATCAGGACAAGGAACCAAAAAGGAGTCGAGCATGAGTAGCCTGAGGCACCATGATTTTGATCATGAGCAAGTCCGAGCAAGCCCGAGTAAGCGTGATTCAGGCTGAGCAGCATTGAGCCGAAGTTGAGCCGCGTAAGATTTTGCTGATGTAATGGGCCAAAACCGACTAGGTAACCTGCTCGGGTGTATGCCAAGAGTAGAATCCACTTGAAAATAGCATGTAAAGCATTCAAGATTATTCGTAGACATCGTGGGCGGTGCATACAGGGCACTATTACGCTAAATTACTAGACTTTTTTCCAGAAAAACAATATTCCCTCGCTCGCCTGCTAGACTATTAGCCAGAACACCCGAGAAGACTAACACGAATCATCGCGTCCCGTTATGTTTTTGAGTATAATCTGCAAACACTTATGTTTTTAAGTATAATCTGCAAACACTTGAAGCTCTTGTGCGCTTACAGAACTATTGCTGATTCGCAAGGAACTTACAGAAGTCGTCGCTGGCTCTTGCGACGCTCGTCTAGCTCTATTCCTTGTGCCCCCTTGGGTTTGGCAACTGCCACCATTTGCATCGCTACCACCCGCCTGACTCATGAAAGTAGTCCTTGGGCCGTTGGAAGAGTTAGGTTGGTTATCCGTCATGATGACGGTGAAGATGTTGAAGACGGTAGGCTGTCATACAATGTCTTACTAGAGCATACAGGGGAAGCTGGGAGTGTCGGCAGAGAAGTGAGGAAAGGATGATCAGCTTGCGCTAGGTACTGTAGTCGGCACGCGCCTCAAGCAGGCGATACGGTGACGAAGGATCTTAGACTGCTAGGCTGACAGTGAGATTGAATCCTTCCATAGAAGTTCCCACGGCGGTTGCACCGCGACTCCGCGCATTGCGACAAAGGCTCGGCCGTCGCCTTGCGTCGCGGTTTATCCCCGCATGCCTTCGGACCCTGTTGGAGACGGAGCCAGCTTTCCACACCGCCTTGCTGCACGAGCCTATCGACGATGATGCCTACGACGAGAGCGACGAACGGCCGGCGAAACAATGCGCGCTTGTGGTCGCCCGGGCGAAGGCTGTGCTGCAGGGCACGCAGCTCTGCACTACATACAACAAGGAAGAAAATGCGTGGTGTCTTGACGTCGTCATCCCGCTGCTGGACCTTGCCCTGGTGCTCCATGGCCGTGACACCTTCCGATGTGAGAGTGTGCAGTCGCAGAGCATCCAACCCGCGTATCTGCCCCGAGTCGCGGACCCGTTGTCAAATACCGAGAGATATCTCTTCCGCAAGACCGACTTCTGCTTTTGCTACTCTCATCTCCACCCGAAATAAGCTGCACTCTACGGCCGCCTGCAAAATGCCACCATCAGCCACACAATGGACAACTTCACACAAGCCGCAGCCCTGTTCTCGGGCATTGAGATCAAGCCGCCAAATGGTGGAGCCGTGGAGGCGCAGGTCCAGGTCAGCATCTGGATGGCGGCAAGTCTGCGCAAAAAGGCGCATCTGGCGCGGTACGCGATGCCCGCAAAGCGCCACGGCCCCTCGGTTGACGAAGCCATCGACGTAGCTTCGGCCAGCACGCGAGCCACCTCACCCAGCGACCGCCTTCCTGACCTCTCTGCTCTCATCGAGCCAGGCGTCACAATCATCGGCCCTGAGCACAAAGTCTACTATGCGTTCCTCTCCACACCTATCGTCTCCGACGACCCCGGCAGCGGAACCGTGTCAGTGCTTGGACATGACGAACGGCTCCCGCTGTTGACAACGCAGACGGTGCAGGGCATTTTCCAACTGGCGAGACTGTACGGGAATATTCTGGAATACGGCATGGATGAGGGCAGGGAGGGGTTTTGGGGCGCATTCTTTGGACCTGTATTGGAGGGCATTAGGTTTGCGAGCGAAGGTGTGGTAGGGCTGCACATGGAAAGTTGACCTCAGCCTCCGCCCTCGCTCAACGATTTAGATCCAAGGTTCAATTCGGCACTACAAAGTCAGATCAAAGATAGCCTAAAGATACTACTCTCGAGACAGAAAAACACCATCTACCCAGATCCAAGCGAAAGTACATGGCTTACACTGCCCTTATCTACATCAACGCTGCGCACATCGGCTTTGGTAGAAGCAACCGAATGGGCGGAAGCATCCGCGGAGAACCCTTCAGCCAACGACACAGCCAGGCTTCAGGAACACTCGATACCACCCAAGGACCGAGCATCGGTCTCCCTCTTAGAGGGTATTGAAAGCGTTCCTTCCATACTCGGCTCGATAAGTGCTATCACCGCAGAAGAGAATGGATTTCCCGAGATGGGCTTGTCGGACGAGCCTGCAACGTAATTATCTGCTCGATGCAGTCATCAGAGAACTTATCACAAGGTTACACCAAGTGGCATTGCAGAATTGATGCAGGGGGTGCCACAGGTCGGTAGCATTGTCGTCGCGCGCGAACCACAATTCCATGTTGCAGAGTCCCTTGAAATTCACACAGAGTATACCGCAAAAATGACAGCACCGCGTGCAAACGGAAACGATTCAGAGATTATCTATAACATCGAATAGCTTTCAGTCGAAAAGTCGAGGGAACTGCTAGAACACGAAGCGGCTACCGTTGTGGATGTGGAAGCCTTGCAGCGCCAAACCTTGCATACACTGGATCCCCACAACCATGTACTCATCATGGCTCGAGGAGCTCTTGTTAGAATCACACCTCGACAAAAAAAGAGAAGAGAGCGGGGAAGGGCGGACGCTCCGACTGGTGTGCAGTGAGATCCTACAACGAAAAAGTACAGAGTGAATTTCTTTCGTTTGCATACGACTACGTCCTTCAACTAGGGAGTAGCTCAACAGTTAACAGTGTTTTGGCACCCTGTAACTAACAAAATCCGCGCTATGTCATCGTATATTGCATGTTAGTAAGGACCTCGAAGCATATTCCTATATGACCAACTGTGAAGCTTCTCCAATTCAGAACTAGGTCTCTGTAGTATAGCCCACTAAGCTCCCGATCGCTGCAGGCTTCCGCCTTACACGTCTGCGACTCCAACTGTCAGATTTGCGGTCGACCCGGAATCTGTTGATTGGCTCGTTATGCGCTAGCTCAACGAGCTAATTAGTAGATTCTAGGTTAACCTAGAATCTATTACATATCTCTACGCGTATACTATCGCGTGTCTAATCGCGGCATCTTATCGCGTACCTTATCTAACAATAGGACTACTATTAAATATCAAGATAGTAACCCTAGGCGCAGGGATAGTTAATAGAAGTAGGATAAGCTTAGAGTTACGTAATAGTTAGTAACTGTTAATAAATTAGAATACATTGTATAATTCTAAACCATAGATGTTAAAGTAGTATATCGCTCTAGGTTAAAGATTGGATTGAAAATATTAACTTTAATGTTAGATATCGTGCTAACTATATAACTAAACTCCTTCCTATAACTTTGTTGCTTTTGTCCTTATCCTACCTCGCGAAGTTCCGAAGCCGACTTTGTTGTTGCTTCGTAGCTACTAAGACCTGCGAGGCTGCGAAGCCGTTACGTGTCTAAGTTATGGGCTACCTCCTAATCCAGCCCCTCGGCCCATGGCCGATCCTATGCCTTCATCGGTTTCTACTGTTGGGCTGATTGGTTCCATTTCGGTTTCCTCTGTTACATCCGTAACAATATCGCTTGTTTCGGCATTGTCATTCTTAAGAGGATTAACTGTACAGTGTACGTTTGCTTCTGGCGTTGCACAATCCGGCCCGTTTTGTTGGGTAGGCTTATTAGGGATGCTCTGTGCCGCAACAGAAGAGTCATATGTATGGCTACTTTCTGCAGAATTGTCTGCAGCGGCGATATCCTCAACCGTGGCGGGTATGTGTCCATGTTCTGGCTCGTCTTCTGACTCGACTTTATCTAGCAAGTCTAGAAGATATTCAGCCATATGACGTATAGGATGATGAATCATCTGCCCTAAAGCGAAATCGAAATGGTACTTGTTTACTCCTTCAGTAGCTAGAGTAAGTGTGAATGTTTGATTGCTTTTGAAACCATAGTCCTTGGAACGTAGGTCTAAGCGCCGTTTTTCAGTCTTTCGGAGCAAGTTCATCAATTGGCATTCGTCCTCGGTCATGACATATTGATAGACTTTCTTCTTTGAAGCTGTCATGTTTGCAATGCGATTTGCCGTGAGCTCAGTTGACATCTGAAATTGTAGCTAAAGGCTGAAGCTGTGTAAGATTTGAGGTAGGTTTCGATAGTACGTGATAAAAATCTGTAGTAAAAAGATTGGGAAGAAACTGTTGTACTCCCTATAGTAAGTTATAGAAATCTCTTTATATACATGCCCTAAACTCCATTGTATACTAACTCTGCTGTTGTTAGTATTACATTGTATATGTATACTTGTAACTCTCCGAATTGCTCCGATATTATCTGTAGCTGTCCACGGCCAAGGTGCGGAGCACCTTAGCCAGTGCGGCGAGTACTAAGAATAGCTAGGCGCTACCTAGAGTAGCTAGGCCCATAGCCTAGCTGTCTAGATCGCAATCAACTATCAACGTTATGGCTGCCAGCGTCAAAACTAGCTGCGCTGCGATTGATGCGCTGCCGCTGGCATCTAATTGACGTGCTGCCGCTGTCGCTTGATTGACTTGCTGCCGCTGTCGCTTGCAGTTTGACAGTGGCTCTGCTGAGTAGCTCTTACTGGCTCGTCCACTCGGATGCCGGCTAGCTCATCTACTCAGATGCCGTCAAGTTATGGGTTCAATCTGACACCAGCACTCTTTGCGCCATTGCCCTCTGCATCTATATCCAGCACACAGCACATATCCACGCCCACCATCCACCCACCGTCGGCTCCAGCCCCCATGGAGTCGCCCATAGACCAGGACGACGTCGTCTATCCGTGCAAGGGCTGTGGAGAGGTGGGTACAACATAGCGCTGCTCAGAGCCTGCAGTTGCTAACCTAGTCTGCTCAGATTCTCGAGGAAGGAAAGGCCTTTGAACTCTATCTATAAGCTAAGTTGAGATTGCGATCTCAGCTTGGCGCAGTGTTGAGCGCAAGCAATCGTTGCGCTGGAGCTCTGGCAGCAGCTCGTAATCTGACAAACGTTCTAGAGTTAAGATTGGCCAAAGGAGGACAAAGACCTAGAGGTGTTCGTAATAGAGACAAGGAAGAGAGTGCTTAGATATACACATCCAGCTACCATAACCGCTATAAACAACCTCGCATTCACGGTCAAGTCGCAAAATCGCAACCAAGAGGCTTTAGTGCTTTTACAGACATGCGTTCAGATGCAGACCCAAGTCCTTAGCCGCCGGCACCTTGATATAGTGTAACGAAGGTCCCGGGAGTACTTGAGATCCTTGAGGGCCCTGGTACTAGTCGGGAGCGGGGCCGATATGCTAGAAATCATGACGTTGTATAGTAGTAGTCTAAAGTGGGGTTGATGCGCTACACCAGCGTATAAAAGGCTCTACACTTGCGAACAGAGTGAAGTAAGTATTATTCTCTTAGATATTAGTAGTACTCTTGAATACTATTCGTCATCCCTTCACTATCTCCTATGGCCTACGGCAAGTACTATTGTCTTCCAACTACCTCTTAACATATAGAGTCGTCGCTTAAAACTTTAACTGAGTGGGGAATAGAGAGTGTAGAGCTAGGACATTGATGCTGCTTTATATGTAGAAGAATACCAAGCTAGTGCAAATGCAGGACAGGTAGTACTGTGTAAGCGCGATTGTGCGTGGCGATACGGTAATATAACTCGTGCAGCACCAAACATTGAGCACCAAACATTGCCACCGCTAGCAGGGAGGATGACCGGCCCGCACCAGCTGGAGGGTTGTATCATGTTGCCACTGCAGCAGGTATTCGTGAGGTTGTGCTGTTGCCAAACCATTTATCTCAAAGTTGAGATTGAAGCTGTGGTCGAATGCAGATCATGTTGAGCCAAGCCCCCGTAAGGCATCCCTGCGGCCCTGCCGCTTGAGCCACCTGCGCATTATTTCGCGCATGCACGCGATATCTTGGCTTTACCCCGACCTTAGATAAGCTTTGCCCTAGTAAATAGGTTGGAGTTAAAATGAACGTAGGATATCTGCGCACTATATAAATCAAGTCAACTGTGCGGCTTCGCTTTCAAGTGAAGGTCCCTGCCGAAGCTCCGCGCGTATTAAGCCAATAAATAGGCGACAGGTTCAATTTTGAATTGCTGCAGGGTCCAGTTTTGGCTCCGAGTGGGCCCGATCCAGGTTCCTCTTGCTTTCGGGCCCTGGTCTGGTCACTGTCCGTCAAGCTCTGACACCTAAATAAAGCAGCTCTAACAGTCAACTTAGCCGAGGCAATTGCTAAACGACTTTCTTTTATCCTGTTGCTGGTGAACCTGTGAGCTGGCCATTTCTGTTTCGCTGGATAACCGAGTGACCATCTCAACAATACGTGGGTTGAACTGGCTGAAAGTGCCGGAGATGGTAAATCAGCTTTGGCTATGCGTTCTAGACCCTCCAACACTGTGCGGCATGATGCCGTTTCCGTCTCACCGGAAGACTCCATGGCCACATCAGCACAAGCTGAAAGGGTCGGAAATGGTAAAGTGTATCGTGTGCCACTTTTTCCAGCGGCTTTCTAGCCACAATATCATTCGACATTCAATTTGATCGGCGATGTCATACAGATTGAGTGCGGAGAGCCCCGTACGAGCAGGCACGGCCCCGACACACATCAGAGAATGAAAGTGGGTACGGGCTGCAGCTGTCGAGATTATTGGTGTACATTTGACCTGCTCTTACAAGTGGTTTAATGCTGAGCTTGGTTGCGCTTAGCTGGGGCGTGTTCCAGGTGGACCCAAAGTGGGGCACGGGAACGGGATCTCCGTTTCAAACACAGGCCACAAGGCTTGGTCGTCGTGAATCAATGTTACCCTGCCTTCGAAGGGAATAAGAACCGGGTCCCTCCCTCTTTCCCTCCATTTCATACAAACCCTAATAACACCTTATTTCAAGACGCTGCGCATACGTTTCTTATTTCTAAACTTAGAAGATTGCATCTTCTACCACACTTATCTCCTCAATGAATATCTGCTCATACAGATTTGGCCCAACATCGCTCAACTACCTTACTGCACCCTCTCACAGCGCATACAGCTTCGGTACAAACAGCTTCTCCGTCGAAGCCTGGGTGAAAACTTATACTGGTGGTCCGGTTCTCACTCTCGCAAAGTCCACTCCGGCGGCGCTTCCCACCGCGGCTACTTCCTCACTGTCTCTCCCCAAAAAATCCGATTCGTAAACGATGGCGGAAGCTAATAGAATGCTATCGTAGCTAGTAGCTCAGATATCCATATATGCGATGGAAAATGGCATCACGTAGCCGCTGTTCGATCAGGGTCGGATGGATATCTATATCTTGACGGCAAATCCATCTTGATCTCTGCAGAGGGCAACAAGCAAGGAGCCCTCTTAACGTTAGCTCAAACGATCGGCTTACTATCGGAAGACTAGACCAAACGGCTGGGAGTTACGTAGGGTGTATCGCGGAGGTGCGGCTGTGGAATGTTGCCCGATCAGGCGACGAGATTGTTCAGAACTTCCGCCGATGGCTTACCCCCCGGTGAGATGCAGTCTAGCTTGGTTAGATATTGGTCCGGCGGGTTTGGACTTGCGGTAGACTTCTCATGCATCAGAAATTCCACCGTGATATACGGGATCAATAATAGTTCAGAAAAATGCCCAACTATCACCCGAGCTACCGACGTGAACGGTTAGTAGCGTGTAGGCGCGTGGCCGCATCAGGTCCGGCAATAATTCGTGCACAACACCACTGTAGCTGTGCAGAATCTTGGCGGGCGGGTCAACTCTAGCCCCGCAGCCTTGGTCATGCATCCGGTCAACTCTTTGCCTATGCTCTTTCTCTGCCCGACACATTTTAGGCATAATGACTACTATCCGCACAGGCTATGCTAAGATTGGCACTCTTGCTAAGCCTTACTGCTGCCGTTGCGACTGAACATTCAATACTGGTCAAGCAAGAGACCAGCATTACGAAGCCTTAGCTCGTCACTACATTTGCGACGGCTGCTGGTTTGACGGCTCCTCCTGTGATGAGCTGGTGTAACACTATCGTAGCACGCGTTATAGGATTATGTGTGACGGTTATGGCGATGGCGGGTGGTGGATACCGGATAGCTAAGCGTATAAGGACTATTTGAGGGTCGATAATGTGTGTACGATATGCGAGCGTCATTTTGATAGCCTAAATAATCTGCGACATGTAAGCATTACTGTGTTTAAACATTCTGTTCTTACCCTTCTTCAGTCCTCGCTCTAACAGTCAGTAGCACAAGCTGGTGCACTTGGAGCCTTCCCTTGAAGGTGACCTTCACTAAACTGACTGTTTGACAAACGGTTCGCTCTCGGGATGTATCGGACAAAGACTGCCCCTCCTATCACCACGCTACTTAAACACGGCCTTTCTGCAAGTCGTGATGTCACCAACTGCTGCCTACAAGCGCGACTTCCTCATCTTTCTACCGACGCACGTACTACACTTAAACAATCGCAGCTTCTAATCACGCAATTAGTCTCTACTAGAACTATTAGGCATCTATATATTTCGCTCAAACTACAGCTTCTACTAAGTTGTACAATGTGTTCGAAGCAGTCTATGGTCGAGTGGAGAGTGGCACGTATGGGGCCTATAGGCGTCACTGCAAAAGCAGAGGCTGCATACTGGTAACACTCGTCCTAGTCTGTACTCGGCGAACTATTGGAAAGCCTACGAGCAATTCGGCTATGGCCGCAAAAGCGGTGTCAATGCATACGGAGCTCGTCCCTCAAATGAGGTCTAAGTTCTTTTTTTTTGCTGGCCTCAGGTTCGAATCATTTGCTATTCTTTGGCGTATTTTCCTTCTTGGTGGGGCGCTAGGTGAGGTTGTGTGCGTTTGCTGCGTTTACATTGCACGTGATCGTGGCTCTCCGGAGCATGAGGTATGCACGCACGCCCACCCACACTCGCATTGTAGAAACTATCGATACATATGAGATATTCAATTGCCCTTCCCGTGCCTAATAAGCTTCTCCAATTACATTGATATGTTCTCCACCAGGCATGACTAATGTGATGCTACGTCCTGCGGTATAAGCAAACCCTCATCGCGTCAGCTTAAAGATCTCACAGCCTAATGCTTTAAAAGAATTGCATTACATTAGATGCGTGCACCGCGTGTTGATCAACAAAAGCGTCGAAAGCGTTCGTCGAATTGCTTCCATATTCGACCCTGCCTACAGACATTGGGGTCTCATCATATTACACCTAGATATTGGGCTGTACCGCATTCAGACTAAAATGATCTT
The DNA here is from genome assembly GCA_028456385.1 of Ophiosphaerella korrae. Lineage (NCBI taxonomy): Eukaryota > Fungi > Ascomycota > Dothideomycetes > Pleosporales > Phaeosphaeriaceae > Ophiosphaerella > Ophiosphaerella korrae. The sequence goes on along the minus strand of JALNQF010000348.1, from coordinate 16,504 downwards.
TTAATTCCTGTAGACCCTCAACAGCAAAAAGAGGAAGAGGAAGAAGTATCAGTAGTACCCGCCTATGAGATACATGCATTATATCATTATCATTACCATTATTTATCAAGCCATCGCATCCATCTATATACATCCGCTAATCCCTTCACGCGCACACACCAGTCGTCCATATAACCAACGTGCACTCCCAAAGCGCTTCATACAGGAAAATACAAGTGCGATCTCTTAAGCAATAGCTTTAAAGACCTGCGCAACCGCTTCCCCGATCTTCACTCCATCCTCACGAGTCTCCTCCCACTCGATAGTCCCCTCGGCCCAAACCGTCATGTTCTTTCCCGGCAGGGTGAATTCCAGGGTGATATCTACACAAATATCCTGTTAGCACAATTTCCTTATCCAAACAAACAATCATTTAGAACAAGAGAAAGTGGCGAGGCGGTACGCCATCACACACACACACACATAAAAGAAATACATACCATCATTCTCCGGGTTGAAGTCATATGTAAAACCCAAGCGATCACAGTGTTTCGGGAACGGGGGATCAGCATGCGGGGCGTACACGCACGCGTTGCGGAGGTTGTCGTGGAACGGGTCGTCGTTGTCGTTATCGGAGCCGGTCGGGAAATAGCCTGACGCGAGGTATTCGCGGCCGGTGCTGGGGGTGTATTGGAAGGACACGACAAATGCGCCATACGGGTTGTTGGGGGTTGGGCGGTTGTTGACTTCGGGGGTTGGGAGTGCCGTCGCGGCGAGGGTGAAGAGGAGGGTGCTGAGGGTTGTGGTGAACTTCATTTTGAGGGAGGTTGTGTGTGTGTGTTGTGTTTGAGACGGTTTCGGTGGGTGGTGTGGGGTGGGTTTGTGGGAGACCGAGGGATGGATGGATGGATGGAGGGATGATTAGATGGTGGTGAGGAGATGGGGGATGTGGTTTGGGTTGGTGAGTTTATATATTTGGTGTTTGGGTAGGAGTCCCGGATGGCCGGTAGCAGGGTTAGATGAAGTTAGCAACGTCATCGTCGTCCGACTCCATTAAATTATATTGTCGATAGTCGCGCGGTATCGGCTAGCGAGGTTGAACCCTGAATAATGGTATTCCAGAAAGGGACTACTCGCCGTTTCGTGAGGTTGTCCAGCCAAGTTGTTTCCTGAGATGTTGGGTTGGTTTGGATTTATCTACGTAGCGTACAAATAATGGAAGCAGCCTGTACGCTGATCACACACCCAGCACATGGGTACTTCATTGAAATGCAGATATAGGTGTTTGTTTCGCCTCGTTCGTCCAACATCGTACCTGATTCCTTCATTCCCCTAGATAGACACCCTACCTATGATTCATGCAACTTGGAAACATGCCCTTGTCGATCCAATAGCTTGTTTTCTCCTTCTTCTCCTTTCTTAATCTTCTATTGATGTCATGATTGGATAGGGCTTCACGTCCCGTAGCCAATATTTTTGTGGGCGGCAGGCTATTTCATAATAGGTCTAGTGTGGCTCAATTAGGTACCGAGGTAGGATGAACGTTATGCAGTTTTGCGCTAGGCCAATGAGATTTTATCTCCTATTCCCGTTCCTGTCAACATGACCAAATCCCAATATTATTCCTTGATTTTTTTTACGGCTATTGGAATTGTTCGTCAATCTGGCAATTCGCGAGAAAATTGATGGATGCGCAAAAATATCGGACTCGGATCGTTGTCACGACGTCCACGCACCGATGCCGCCGCAGGTAGTCAACATAAACAACAGCCGACGATCCACAACTCATACCACGACGACAATGCAGCTAATCCAACTAGCCTAACACCAAAAATAGCCCTACAGTGAAGCCTGATCCTTTGATGAATATGGTGGCTGTGCACACACGACGGACCAACTTTATTTTTTCGGCCGAAGCCGAGGATGTAAAGAAACGGTCCACAACGTCACATCCACTTGACCCATATTATTCATCGTGCAAATGTGCAAATACGATCGATAAATGCCACTCTGGATCTCGTCCGATGATTTAAGGACCTCATTAGGTGACGGGTAGTAAAAGGGGCTGTTCTGAATGGGCATCTCCTTGAAGAGTCCAGGCATAACTTCGGCGAGAAATAGAGGGTTACTTTAATCATGTTAAAGGGGCATAGCGAATGTAACATGGCTATTTCTATTGTAGAAGGCTGCGTGCGGTATAATATAGGGCCTGTTCGGTGCGCCCGCTGTTTTTCAAATAGTTTATGCTGGAGGTAACGCCGGTAGCGTGGCCGAGGGGTGCCTTAGTTTCCGCCACTGGCCTTACCGAATCGAGCCAGACAAAATTTTGGTGTGTTCGGTGCAGTAGTTTGTCTGTTTGAATTCCATCTTGGCAGTTTTTGTGACCGTCTCAACCTCATAGAGCCTCCAAGTACGCCCTACGACGCCAATCTCGCGCAAGTCGCTCGCGCTGCTCTCAGTAAGGCCTCTCCATCTCTATCTCAGCTATCCTCAAGTGTAGTTTACTACTACGAACACTCTTTAAAAGAGTCTTAGCTATTAGCGAGTTGTCTTAAAGCTTCAAGGAACTCTTAAGCAGTACTAGCCCCAACGATGTTAGTGATTTAGTAGAGGTAGACGACGACCTAGATAAGCTCCCTCGTAGAGGCGAGTTTCACTGTATAACTGCTGTGGATTACTTCTGCAATCCTAGAGCCAGCGCTGCCTAAGACTATCGTACAGTTTGTACGCTCGTACGCCTGTAGGCTCCTCTCTAAGTTGAGTGAGTACAGCTGCCTCAACGCTAGCGATAACTACCTTACGATGGGCTAGATAGAGTAGAGGCATCACGTGACTCGAATTGATTGCGACTTAAGGATGATTGCGCATGGTTATCGCGACGTTGGTACACTGAGCCTAAATTTTGTGACGGCGCTGTCCGTTTTCACACGGGACGGTGAGTGCAGGGGGAATCAGGCCGCAGGGACTTCCAAGCATGTGACTCGGCGGTGTTTTATTGGTGGCTTACCGCGCCGCACGCGGCTCCTCGCAAGCGGCTCCTCGCAAGCGCCGAGGGGTACTCGCCGCACTGGCCAAGATGCGGAACATCTTGGCCGTGGACAGTCCAACGCTAAAAGACAGTCCAACACCAAATTTGATCAACTTTTCATCTTGCGCACGCGTTTTTTCGCGCAACAACAATGGCTTTACGATACGGCCCGTATTCCAGCGTAGAGGAGCGAATTACGGCTGCTTTGGCGTCTATGGATCCATCAAAAAAGCCAAATTTGACGCAGTTATCGCGCGATTACAATGTGCCGTACGACCGTCTACGAGGACGCTTTCGCGGCGTCAAATCGAAGAGCGCACGCCCTGGGCCAAACCAACGTCTCAGCGCTGCCTAGGAGCTCGCAGTAAGGCAGTATATTCGCCACTGCGACGATTTGAAGATGCCAGCACTTGTGCCGCAGTTGCAGAGCAGTATTTAGGCTATGTTGGACCTCGAGGACCCATCTAGGGCAGCACCGCCGCTGGGCCAGCACTAGCTGGCTCGCTGGCTCAAGCGCAACCTAGAGTGTCGTAGAGTCCGCTAGAAGCCGCAGGAGCTTGCAAGGCTCGCAAGTTCGCGAGTTAGCGTTTATACGGAGCATTTTGACGACTTAAAGGCTATAATTTCAAAGTTTGGTATCTAACGAGCTGACTGCTACAATATAGATAAGACTAGGTTTTAGATTGGATGCGGAGGCTCGCAGTAGATTATTACGTTCGACTTCGACCGCTAGCAAAGCAGCGCGAGCGACACAAATCGTGACTATATTACTGTAATAGAGGCAATTAACGGTGCTGGCGATGTTCTACCTCCTCTACTTGTCGCTAAAGGCGCTGTACATCTCGAAAAATAGTATACTTAGACTGCTCTGCCTAGCGAGTATAGTATAGGTTTGAGTAGTAGTAGCTATGCTAACGATACTCTTATACTAGAGTAGCTTAAGCACTTTAATACTTACTTATTACGGCGTCAAATAGGTGCGTATAGACTACTTATCTTAGATAGGTTTAGCGCCTACTTAACTGTAGAGTTTCTACAATACTGCGACGATTAAAAGATAATCCCGTTTACGCTGCTGTCTTATATATCTTAGGATCTATAGCTACTTGATATAGTCTGCTTTTAACCTCTTGAGCACTACTATAAACGTATAGTTAAAGTAGCTACTTACACTAGCTGTACTAACTTTAGTAATCTAGAGTTTTTTAAGGCAATTTACAGCATTAGGATAGAAGCTTTTAAACTAAATACTATAAAAAAGGCCTAGGAGATAGTAGGAATCTTTCTGTAGTGCCTAGAGATAGCGCTCTAAAAAGTGCGCGCTACTTGCCTAAGTACGCCTCCTCTAGAGCTACCTCGCCGCCTAAGCTGCCCTTAAACTCCTCAAACTACAAGAGAGTTAATAGATGAAGTTGACGAGTGTGCCCGCTAGCTGTTACGACTTACTAGGCCTCACAACTAGTTTCTAAGACTACTAAAGGGCTGTAAAGCTAACGCTGAGCTTTGCGAGGTGCTATAGCGCGAGGCTAAGTTTACAACCTTAGTTGCAGCAGCGCGTCGGCAACGCTAGAGTGCTGGGTAGCGTTAAATTAAGAGCTCTGGCATACTCACAGTAGCTTTAGCTCGCGCCGCAGTTGACACGCGAGTTGAAAAGGATGCTGAGAAGGTTGCGCGGCAGGCGGCAAGACAGTACAAAGCTGACCAACAACGCATCGCAGATACGCGAGCTAAAGAGCAGCGCGCTCAAAATTGTAACTCTAGGTAGTTCATATATTGATCTACAATTTGGCTGTTTTACAACTTCAATTTTCATCAACGTTATGGTATTATTTAAGTTGCGCGACAAATTTGTATTAAAATTTGGTGTTGGACTGTCTTTTAGCGTTGGACTGTCCACGGCCAAGATGCGGAGCATCTTGGCCAGTGCGGCGAGTAAGGTGCTGTGTGCCCTACGCCGCTGCGACGTGCGCGGGGGTGCCTTGAATGCGGTGATCTTCGGGGTAACTATGGAATCTTACCCCTTATTCCCATTGCCGCCCTGCGCAAGAAGATCTCGCACGGTCATTTTGCCCGCAGGGGAACCGTTCGTCTGCGGATGCCAACGCTAAACCATATTTGAAACGGTGCACGCTCACACGCCCACAATGCCCGCACGGCCAACGCTCCCCCATACCGCTGATACAAGGGTGGTGCACGAATTCTTGAGCATGGCTCGTGCAGCGCATGGGCCATAAAAACTTATCGACGATTCTTTACTCCAATAGAATCCTATATACAATTCAGTACCCCAGGGTAGGCTAGGCACGTATACCCAAATGGCCCCATACACGATACTGAGTTGATGCAAGTTGCATGTATATTACAATATACGTGAGATCCGATTGAATTCTATGCGCACGCGCCATGCTCAAGAATTCGTGCACCACCCTTGTAGTGTTACGGTACGGCCATTGTGGACTTGTGGGAATGTCACCGCGAGGCCATTTCCGCCGTGGGGACGTGCAAGGTTATAATTTGGGTTAACAGTTGGCCCCCGCACACGAACGATGCCCCTGAGCGTGAAACCGCCCTACGGGCAAAACGACCCTGCACCATCATCTTACACAGGGCTGCGTTTAGACCAGGGGGTTTAACGCTCTATTCTACTATGGTTTTTCGGCGTAAGTATTGTTAGCGCCAGATAATGGAAGGGGGCAACGCTCGTGCTCAGTCCCACATAAAAATAGAGCCAGATGATAAATACGTATATTTTACTAGCTAATTTGATCTGTTTTAATACTTTGTATACCCTCCTTAGCCATCTATTACGGCTTAGCACTCAAGTAGCATCTCCTTAAGCACTTTTTTAAGAGTTTCTTCTAAAATTGCCACCCAAGCTTCAGTAATAATTTGCCGTAGCTTTTCATATGAATATTGCTTGCTAGAAGGCTTATCCGGGTAGTTCCACACAATCCAATCACTAATTATGCCCAGTTACATATAGTACTCTGGCGGCTAACCGCTCGTCGCGATTTGTGTACTTACGGGTACGTTTTATTGGTAAGGATAGCATGTGCTGATAAAAATAAGAATAAATGACAGAATTAGCGAAATCCCAACACTCGATTACTTAGTAATTTATATAGCGGCAGGGTGGCTCGTGTTCCAAATGGAATATTCTAGTTCCATGGCTCCCCCTGAAAACTGGAACCAACGCCCTAAATCACCCGCTGGGGAAGCATATACGGCCAACCTCCTCATACCTAACGTCCTTCCCTGCGTAGCGAGACACCCTGTGTGGCGAGACAAATGAGGGATATTTTGACTTTTAGCAACTAGAAAGGCCATTGCGCACAACAAATATCGCTTGAAACCGATGAGAATAATTTGCTATAGCTAACGCTGAATGTCTACAATCCCCTCTTCCTCAAAAATTTAACTGAGGGTGATTAAGCCCATATAGTTTTACTCAAAAATTTTTTTTTTTTTAGACATGAAATGGATGGAACTCAGCACTGTTGTGGGCCTCAATAATACCACCTGTTGTCGACAGTACAAAGCCATCAAACGACGAGCGTCAACTGATTCCTTTGAGAGCCTAATGAGGGCGACACGTACAGCACCTACGTCGGCTCGCCCTGTCCGTGTACGTCCTCTCTCCGAGCTCTCCGCCAATATACGCTCTGCCATTATTGATAACCCGACTTATCCCTTTACTCACGCTGCCAGCGATGTCCTACGTGCCCCCAACGTAACGGCCTGCCCAAACACCCTCCGGAAGGTGGCTCGGGAGCACCGCGACGACAAGCAACCGTACGCGATAACCCGGGGAGTACGCAGCAAGAAACCGAAGCTGGATTACAACCAACAGCTTGAGCGCTGTAAATACTGCGGGTGGATTATTGAGACGAGCCTCTTACCCGTTAGAGGGCTTATATTCGTTTGCTACGACGAGACATCCAAAAGTATTGGCGGCTCCAATATACGTGGCGGTAAGAAGCTCTACTCACGACCTGTCGGCGTTAACTCCAACGATATTGCTTTGCTTGACGAGCTACTAAAGTTTTATCTTATGATTTGTGCAGCTACGTCTACAGCTACGAAAGTTAACTATAAACGCCCTTGTATTGTCTGGCAAGACGACGACGACGACGACGGCGCTCACGTCCGTCGCGCAGAAGATACTAAAGCTCTTAACCAAAAACTCCGTCAGTACGTCTTCCGCAAACAGGCCCTCGCGGACACCTTTGGCACGCCTGAGAGCCGCTAGCTTCGTGATATCAATGATCAAATCAGCAGGCAAAATACTAGGGCACTCGATATATCGTGCCTTTTTATACACAAGAACCTTTTCTATCAAAATCATATTTTTTTTTCTGCACACCGGGTTTTTCGCTGCGTAGGGACGGACCTTACCAGGCCCTGGCATCCTCTACCCGGTGCATGCGATCACAGAGGGAGGCTAAGCCCCACATTGTATTGAGCGCGGGAACATAGGTAGAAAGGTTTTCTGGTTTGATTGCCTTCTTGTATCCTTGCAGCGCCCGCTGGTACATGGCTTCTGCCTCGTCCATCCTGCCCAGGTCTTTGTAGAGAAGGCCTAGGTTGTTGACCGTGTCGAGTGTCGATGTATGCTCTGGTCCCCATGCCTTCTCCTTATAGGGCTCGAATCACATGTGCTTGATTTCCATTTCCTCAGCCTTCGCGGCGTCTATTTCCGCGTTCTATTAATCCAACCTTAATCGCACAATCAATCTCTCTCCGAGAGAGATTTCCATTCCGCTACTAGCGTGCTAAACGATATCCGAAGACACTATGGTGGCTTCCTGGCCAGAAATTTGTCTTGTCATCTGCTGCTCCCCACTTCCTAATGACGTCAAGATTGGCGTATCTCCTTGACCCGAGCGAACCATGTTTAGTTCGGGACACAAGAATTGGAACTGCGGTATGCCGAGTCGATTGAGCGTACGCTCAATAGGCGACTTAAGAAACGGTGCACTCGATGAAGAAACAAGGGATAGTTCCTCAACCCTATACCACATAAATAGCGGTAAGGCATCGCGGAGAGTGTCGTGAAGGTCTGTACCAAGCGCAAAAGTGTTTTGATAGTTAGATCTTCATTCCTCCGGCCACGGCCGCAACAATTCCAAGCGCCATTAGGACACCCATGAGTATCCGCTCCATAACAGACCGGTTCAACGAATAGATAAAAACCATGAGCATAATAGCAAATGTAAGATCGCTACATATGCCCACGGCTTACAAAAGTTAGCTTCTACTAGCCTAGAGTCGCAGTCGAAAACTAACCTGAATAATATATAGGCGAAGATTTCCGTATTTCAGGGTAACCAGCAGACCCCATTAGGCACGTATTCCCAATTGGCACGTATCGAGCGGCACAGCAAGAGCTGATAGATGTTGGTCGCCAATACTATGCCAAGCTGGATGAAGATCAAAATCCACAGTACCACTCGCCATGTGTTGGATGTTTGGAAGCGAAGAAGCATAGTTCCTATCGAGATTCTCGCGAGGGAAGATACCCACCACCCGAAAAATTGCCGATATGAAGATAAGTCTTATAATCTTAGTTTGATCAGCTGGTGAAATATAGTAACTGTGACGTCCATAGCCATAGCGCATAGCTGTCATGGAACAAGCAAATACGATAACTACAAATAAACTGTTGTGAATGTCAGTACGGCCCACACAAGGTGTCTGCCACAAGTACTCACGACAGCCACTGAGATTATGTAATCAGTAGAGGCTAGCTTAAAAGTAGGAAGAATCCAGGTGTAAATGCGGAGCCCATAGAGAATTAATGCTAGGGCAAACAAGGATGCAATACATCGAATGGCCGGAGCAGCAATGGTGGTATTCCCATCGGCCGGGGGTTGTTGATTTCTGACCATGCTGCTCTATGTGGTAAAGAATCAAAGTTACGTCTCGGTTGGGCTCGGGAGGAATCTGAAGCCATCCCCAGTGTTGGCCTGTAGCTTTATATTCACTCTCACTAGAACAGCGAGTAATGTCCGTGTAAGATGGCTATTCAGCTACGGAAACAAAAACTGTATTACTAGCTTCTTAGAATGTCTCCATGCGTCGTCATCCACATACGCAGCATGTTTGTGTGGCGCCTGGGGAATTCCGAGTGGCATTTAAGACACTAGCTTCTGCGAATAGCATTAGAGCAAGCACAATGGTAGCCATGACTATCTCACTTAACCTGGAGAGAACGGGAGAGGGCAATCGACATCACGATGTCTACTATCAGTGCTCTCCCGTTAGCTCTGGGATATGCCTCAACTGTCCTCAGAGTCTGAAGTATATGGTTCTAGCAGCGCCTGCTTCTTCACAACTCATGTAATATTTTGAACCCCACGAAATTAAGTCAACTGAGACGTCAGGAATTTCAATTCTGTTTTCAGCTGCAACCCATACGGGAAAGTTCCATAATTCCGGTGCTCGTATTGCAGATGGGTGTGTGAAAGGGATAATGGATGGGCTAGACAGAATTGTATTGCAGGCTTCTGAGCTCAATGGCGCACCTAGGTCTCTAGCGTGGTAAGCTTATCCACCAGCAAAACACAACCTCTGGAAGTGAAGTTGAGTATTTAAAGCTTGCGGGGAACGGGGAGCCAGTGCCGGACCTATCAAGTATGCTGGCCTCGATGAACGCATGTTCGTTAGATGCTGTGCACTTCAATAACGCTATATAGAACTAGCAAATAGGATCTAGGTCCGGGAAGCCACGCCCTTGCGATTGCGGACGAGTCATTCTGCTTTCAGCTGTACATCTATTCAGGAACATGTGTCAAACCCGTTTTCGCATTGCCGGACGGTTTTGACATTGATTATGGAGCATGAATGGCTGGGTCCAACTGCTTGGATGGCGCCAGAACGCACATCATCTCACGCACATACAATTCATTTGAATCCAGGGGCTGTCTCAAGTAATGTACGGCAACGCCTCCAATACGGTCGTGAGAGTTCCGTAGCGCCTGCAGAATTGCGAATGGCATTAGAGAGGAAGCATTACCATGGGTTCTCGCTCAATCTAGAAAAGAAAAGGGTAGGGGGCGCTTTATTGTCTATAATCGGTGTTATAAGCTGTGCAAAGAAGCAGACGTTGGTAGAACTATATAATTTAGCGTTTGAGAAAAGTTGGCATCGCACCGATTATAGGTATCTGCCTTTCTCTCTAGGTTAAGCGGGGCTATTGTGGTAACTAAACAGCGGAAAGCTATTCGGAATTTCCCAGGCGCCATAGAACCTCTACGGTAGAATCGGAAGCGTTGCCATACGCTATCCAAGACAGCCATCGCTTTGGATAAATGCATATGCTTAAGATGATGTGCGTTCTAGCGCCACCCAAGCAGGCAGACATGCAGCGGTCAGACTGCAACAGAAGGTGAACCTGCAAAGGACGAGATGAATATGCTCATATATTAAAGGACAGACGAACGATTTCTTGATAACTGGCGCTCCCCATAAGTCGCACTTGCTGTCCTCTCTCATCCCAAAGCATGTGCACCATCCCCGCTCGTGTCCAGATGCTTTGTCTTATTTCCTTGTTGCTGGTAGCTATCTTATGTGATGTGTTGGTAATTTGTGACAGTAAAAGGTGCGGGATGTTGAAGGAACCGTTTCAGCAGACGCATACTCTCGCTTTTGCTTCGAGGAGACAGGATTGGTCGGCGGTGAAGGCTGCTAGGGAGACACGGGCTAGGGGTGGGGGGGTGTGGAGGGGACGACGTCGTCAGCTCCGTCGTAGTCGGGCGGCGAGAAGTGGAGGTGGAGAGTCGTGGGGACAGGGCGCTGGCGGTGCGGGCTTGCGCGGAGGGGCTTCACGTCGGTCGGCTGAAGTTATAAGGCGGTGGGATATGCCGTATGTTGTGATGCATCGTTCTAGTAGACTCAGCAGCAGCGCCACATATGACCGGCGCCGCGTGGAAGGCGAGCCGACAACGCGAAAACAAGTTTCCGCTCCCACACCCTTGGCCGGACTTGATTTAACTCCAGTTGGTCCTATTCCGATTCCGGCTGTGGAGCCTATTTATGTCGCTAGATGGCACCCTAGCCCAGATCTACGCACCTCCGAGGCGACCGTGCCGGAGCTCGCTACGCTAACACTGCAAGTCAACACCATCACGTCCCGACCTCTCTTCACGCGTGCTACTGTAATAAAGCTGCTCCAGCTCCGTAAGGTTAGTGTCGGTGTGGGTCGGCCATTCTTCTTGCTAGCTTCATTGGAGGCATTCGCTATTGACGAGGCATAAAGGTAGGCAATGCCTTCATTGAGGATTGGCACACTATTTGCCGTTTTCGCCCACGCCTTCTATGTCGGATTATATGCCTTAATAGAGACAGTGTAGCAGAGAAGTGGTAACTTATCAGTTTATGTCCCAAACAAATCCAACTGCTGACCCAGATTGAAGAGACGTCTCAATACAGAGAGCAGAGTCTTGCAAGCAAAGCAGGGGTATGCGCATTTTCCAGCAACTCTGTCGGCAAATGAATCGTAGGTTAAACATGAATACATGGTAAGGTTGTTTTCTCTGCGAAGCTTTGAGATCAGGTGGCAAGATTGGCTAGTAACAAAACTACCTGCAGCTATGCGCGGTGAAGGCGGGCTTGGCGGACGGCCGGCGCGGCTCGGATCGATGCTGATCCTCTCCGCCCCACTTCTTCCTGCAAAACAGGACCATCCGTCCCCAGAGCCCACCCGTTTTCCCTCAACCACTATCTAAATATGCTTGCCGGCCCTCTAGATACCGGTTCAATACTAATGTGCACTATATTATAGGCTTCGTAGAGGCGATCTCGCCTCGTTTGTCGCGTCCGTATACCTACAGTCTCCCCCCAGCGCTCGGCTTCATCTACGCGTCTGTGATCCTGAATTGCCCAAGGATCTGCGTCTGTACTGTAAACTTGATGGCTTTGGTGGCCAGTCGTGGCTTGTTAAGGATGGTCCGGAGGTCGTGCGTCCTGCAGTAGAGCAAGACGTGGGCCACTGTCTGTCTTATGGCTCCGCAATCGCATCGGGAGCTGGCTATAGCTGGCACATTGCGGCTGTAAAGGAAGTCTCTCAGCCCAATCTTTTCGGTCCTCAGCTGCACCAGGAGGGCACTATCCCGCTTTTTGAGACCTACGTGTAGTTTGAGAACTCTCTTTGTGGGTGCTGGTGTGTTTCTGAATGTAGTACGACCCTTCGTGTTTTTCCGCCACTTTTCGCTCCATACTATTTCCGCTTGCTGTTTGCACCTTCTTCTTAGCGTCGTCTTGAGTGGGAAGAGTTTCATAGGCTCCTCTGCAGTTGGTGCTCTCCTGCCATCTGCTCTCCAGCCTGTAGCTTCCTTTGCGGCTATGTCCGCCGCTTCGTTGCCTGGGATCCCTACGTGAGCCGGTATCCATCGGACTCGTAACGGTCGTCCTCTTTCCTGGAGGTCCTGGATTTAGCTGGCGACTTCCTCTAGAATGTAGGACCCTGTCCGTCCTTCAGCCTTGGTGACAGACCATATGGCGGCCTGGTTGTCTGGGTAGATCCGATCAGATTTCGCGATACTGGTCGCATCAAGACATTTTTGTGCGGATACAACTGGGATTTGGTCATCACATTTATCGCATCTGGTAAGCTTCCTCACCTTCTTGTCTACAGAGCTAATTGAAATAGGATACATACTATCCTACCCCAGAACGTAAAACGCCGGGTGATTTCTCGGGGAGCGTGAACACGAAGTTACAAGCCTTGGAGCAATAAGTGGACACAGTGTCATTTGGAAATGGACTCAATATAGACTCTGAGCCTAGAGGTACTGCTGAAGCAATATAAATTTACAGTCTAGCTATTAGAGTCATGGTTGAAAGAGGCATTGCAGAGTTCAAATAATAATAACCCGTACGTGTACTACTATTCTATCATTAGCAGAATCCTTTTGCGAACACCCATATCTTTAACCCTCGATGTAGTTGGTTGCTTCACGTCTCATGTGGAAAAGTCTCTTGCGCATCGTTGAAGTAGTTAGAAGCTTAGAAGCTGAGTGTAGTAAGTTGGTCATCGGTTATCTCACTGTTCTGACCTATTTACGCCTCCATTCGCATTTGGAGTAACTTAGCTTGGAAGAGAGAACCAAAAGAATAACAAAAGATTTTTAGAAGTAAGAACAAAGACAAAGATGAAAACACCACTTATACTTCTGTGAGCCATAATCTAGAGCCTAAAGTAGATACAATGCCCCGTCGAGCATCTTTATCCCTGATGCTACTCTCGCCTAGCCTGACCGAGTGAGATGACAATCCCCAAACTGCTGCGTGTAGCAAGCGGGCCACGACTTTCGCAAGGTTGGACATTACTTGCTTGCCCAATAATCCATGCCGTTATTGGTGACATAATCAAGCCACTTCTTCCGCAGGTTCTCGCTGAGCATTTCGGTTTTATTGACTTCCCCTCTGCTTGTAAGGTATTCACAAACAGCTGCATCTGCATCCCCTTCGGCATCATAGTAGTAGACTCCTGGCACACTGTCACTTGAGCAGAAATACTGCCATGATCGATAAGTCGGTGGCAGCTTGGGCTGATTCAGGCGATTTTGGTGTGCAGCTACAACTTCAGGAACAGAGGCCATGTCGCGTTCCCGCGGCTGGGTCGTCATATTCACAAGGCCTGAGACGTGAGAAATCTGCTGTTTTACCCAACTCTTCGGAATGCGCTGCTTCTCATAAATAGATACGGCTTCGGGAATTGATACAGTTCCTCGAACTATCTCGCTCACAATACGGCCCAAAAAGGCCGCATCCTCGATTGCAGTAGCTGCTCCTTGACCCATATTGTTTTGCATGCTGTGCACCGCATCCCCCAGGAGGACAATATTTTTTTGTTGATTCGACCAGCTTTCCATAGGAGGCATCTGCAGTAGCGGCCATCTTTGAGTATAATTGACCAAACGGAGAATCTTCTGGATCACCGGCGAGTAGTCCTGATAGTAGTTCCTAAACTCTTCGATATCCACTTGGCCCATTTCAGTCACGTAGTCATCCTTGCAGTAAGCGGTCACAATATTAAGCTCTTTTCCTCCAGAGATAGGGTACGTCAATATACAACCATTCGGGCCAACCCACATATCCATGCTGTTACGAAGATAGGCCCTTGCCTCAGGAATCTCGGAAAAGATCTGTTCGTAGGTTAAGACACCGCGATAAGCGGCAATCTTGGATGTCGCCTTGGGGCCAACACCGGGGGCAATTTGAGAACGAATAAAAGACCTGATCCCATCGGCTCCAACAAGAAAGTCGAAGATATACGTGTTGCCATTCGTAGTGGAAACTTCAACGGATTCTTCTGATTCTTTCAGCTTGTTCACACGCGAATCGACGATAACATTTACCCCATGAGCACGAGCGGACTCGGTCAGACCATGGTGCAGATGATCACGTCGTACTACCCACCTACGTTAACATGTTAGTACTTTATCTAAAAAGCTGCAGAGGAACTAACCATGGGAAGCCCGAACGAACCGCGAGGTCCGAAGCTGAGGCATACGCAACGAGTGTCGCTTCTGGACCAGCGTAAGTGTTGACTTCATCGTGTAACACCAAGTTATCACCGATTATCTTGTCCACACCCCAACGGATCATGAATCGAGATACATTTGGGTAAAGCTATCCATGTCAGATACAGAAGTTAAAGTTTGGGCTTAATTAGCATTACCTGGATCCCAGCACCAATTTCTCCTAGCTCATGGGCAGCTTCGAGCACAGTAACTTCCGCACCGGCTCGGGCAATCGCAATAGCAGCAGAAAGTCCGCCGAGGCCTGCTCCGACTATCCCAACCCTAAGACGTTTCGTAGCCATGCTTCGGTGTCGAGAGGTAATATTTTATAAACCAGGTTATGGGTTAGAATCGTTGATTTCTGGATTACTGTGTTTATAAGGGTATGATGGCAGGTACATAAGGGATTGAATGACCTTTATATGTCTGGTGATATGGAGCTTTCTATGTAGTACATGTCTTCATTGGACTGTGATCGGGTACCTCGGCCGACAGTACCTCGGCCGACAGCACTTCGGCAGACATGCTTAATTCTATCCTGCTTCACCACCCGAAATACGTCATCACCTGAAATACACTTTTCCCCATACAAAATCTGTGAAATCTACCATTTTTAAACACCTATAACTGGTTCAGGTGATACCGTGTTTCAGGCGATGAAGTACCGTACGTAGGTAACGCCTGGTCTTGTGAATGGAGCCACATCGTAGATGCATGAGTATCCTAGTCTGTGGATCATAATACGTCGACGCTATTGGTTACGGACCACGTACGGCGGTTTGCCACACCTGTCAGGTGTATTCCGCACTGGCCATGGATTTTACCGTCATGCGCGTAATAAAATACCTCGTCTCAGTATATACCGTGAGGATGATAATGGTCCCACTCACAGGCCAACCATTTCTATGAAATAGAATCAGTTGATTAACAATGTCTAGGGACTGTGGACGCAATGTGTCAGATTTGTAGTCACAAATTGATGGATGTGAACTGGAGTAGGAAAGGAGTTTATTGATTGATCTCTGTGTCTCTATCTCTAGCCCTGCGCTCTATCTATGTATCGGCGCTGCGGCGGTCTCGGCTGGGTCTCTCGAGACGGCGGCGAGCCGGATCCTCAGCACCCCTTCTGTTAAGGTGCTGGTTTCTTTGTTGTATCAGTTGTACTAACGTAGTCTATCTCCTTGCATATAAGATCCTTTGTTTAATTCCTTTGTTCGTAAGGGCCGAGGCTGCGATCTTTCAGCTGCGGCGGGGCTAGCGACTTAGCGATCGTCACGCTCGTGCGCCGAGCCAACCAGATCGCCGTACTAGCTCAAGCGAGCCAATCAGCAGATTCCAGGTACACCCGGAATCTGTTGCGCCTCTCTGCGCGCATGCTATCGCGCATCTTATCTAACACACCCCTTTAGTTTAGCAACTTGTTAGCAAGCTAAATACTTATAAGATAAATATAAGATTGTTAAGGTAGTCTTAGATTTTATCAAGAAGTACTTTATATATTGTTGTTAGATATTAGGCATAAATTATTAGACTCTAGGCATACGTTACTTGTAATAGGGCTCTAAGTCGTCGACTACCTAAAGTGTTGTAAGATACAAGCTTAGGAATAAGTAGGAGATAATTATTAATTAAAGAGCTATCTAAGCTAAGCTACTTATATATAGTAGAGTAGCTTAAATAGCTTATATAGCTTACTTACTACTATAAGCTTACCTAAATTCTATAGAGTAGAGCTCTAACTTATAATATACCCCCTAGGTAAGCTACGTAGTAGAGTTGTTTAATAAGCTTTATAGTAGTTATCTAAGCTTAGTTAAAAATAACTTTACTTATAATTCTATTTATTTTTTAGGCTTATACGTAGGTGCTAAGTTATAAGGTAGACTTTACGTAAGATAACTTAATAAGGTAGTTTTAATAATTAACTAAAAAGAGTAAATAGTAGATAAAGCTATCTAAGTAAGTACTAGGT
>JALNQF010000347.1:0-43480 GCA_028456385.1 Ophiosphaerella korrae | reverse complement strand
TTAGGTATAGAAGTTATACTTAAGCTAGTAGCTAGAGCTATTTTAAGGTAGATTATATTAAGTTCTACTCCTAAGTTAAGTAAGGCTAGTAGTCTAGTCCTATAGACCTAGATTATTACTTTTAGGTATTCTTTTCTAAGTCTTTTAATCCTACTAAGTTAGTTATATTCTAAGTACTCTTTTACTATATTTATATTAGCTATAAAACTAGTAAAGTATATAAGTATAATAAAAAGTACTTTAGTAGAGCTTAATAGTCTATAAGCTCTATATCTAATAATTTTTCTATTTATAGCTTCTACTATTACTTAGTTAGAAATATTAGTATTTATTATATATAAGTAAGGGCTATTCTAGAATAATGCTATAAGTAGTCTCTTAGAGCTCTAAAGCGTTTCTTTTAAGTCTTTAGTTATACTTACTATTACTTTTATATTTATAAATTCTTTTAACTTATTTATTATAAAAGTTAGCTTTATAAGCTTCTTAAGAAGACCTAGTATATTAGCTAAGAGTATTTATATAAGTAGAGATACTAGTACTTTTATTACTTTTTATATTACTTCTTTAGTATTTAATTTTAAAGTATTAATCTACTTAAGCTTCTTTATATAGTTCTTTTGTTTATCTATTTTTTTAAAAAGTTATTTTAGATCTATTTCTATTTCTATATTATTAAATTAAGTTTACTTAGATTTAAAAAATTTAGCTTCTTTTTTGTAATTATTTTATATCGCTAGAATATATACTAAGAGCTTTTAGGTCTTAAACTTTACTATAATAATATATGTAGTTTTAGTAATATTTTTATTTACTAGATCTTTTTTATTTTTAGTTACTATATCTAGAATCTATTATATTCTTTTATACTTACTATTCTTTCTTTTTCTAAATTATTTATTATACTCTTAAGTAAGTTTATTACTACAATTATCTAAAGCTATACTAGCTATTATACTATAGAGTTTAGTATTACCTAAGAGTTTATTTCTCTATATTTTAAGTCTTATATTCTCTACTAGATATACTAGATTATTATATTATTCTAGTTACTTTTTACTCTAATCTATTTAATAAACTCTTAGTAATTTAGCTCTATACTTTATTAGTATCTTCTAGTTTTTAAATTAAACTAAATCTATCTATTAAGTATTAAAGCTTATCTTTCTTTATAATTATTAATATAGTAGTTTAGGTTTATATACTTAATATAACTATAAAAGTCGAAACTTATACGTACTATATTATTCTAATACTAAAGTCTTATACTATTCTAAAATAGTAGTAAAAGGTTTTTTTAAAATTATAGCCTTATTATAAAAAGTATTACTAACTATAGGTTTACTACAGCTTAAGAAGTCTCTAGATACTTATTTACTTTAATTTATCTTTTAATATTAAAGTATACTTCTAGTAACTAAATAAGTACTTAGGTTTTAGTATTTAGGTTATTTATAGCTATAAAAGTAATTACTTAAAGTTTTATTATTTTAAAGTATTTTATAAAATTATAAACTTATAATTATATAACTTCTATTTCTAGTAGTATTTAGACTCTTTTTTTTTCTTAAGTCTAGTTATAAGAGTTAAGTATAAGCTTTATATTAAGAGACCTAAATATTCTTTTAAGTATTATATTATACGTAATTAGGCTAGGTAATATAGTGTAGTAGAATATATAACTATTTAGTAGTAAATATTCTAGAGCAAACGCTCTAGAGTAAATACTTAAGAATAAGTACTCTAGAGTAAACGCTCTAGAATAAGCGCTTAGAAATAAACACTATATTATAGTTGTAACAAGAGAAAACTAATTTAAGCTAATTAGCCTAACCTTAGATAACGATAGCGCGTATAATCTATAGGGCAACGAACTTAACTAGGAAACTAACTACAACTAAGATATATAATAGATTTGCAATTTGCAATCTTAGTAAATACAAAGTATAAAGCTAAGTACGTAATAGATTTATAATTTGCAATCTTAGTAAACACAAAGTATAAAGCTAGCTAAGAAATATAGGTATATAGTTAGTAATAATATATATTATTAGGATAATATTAGTAATCTAATCTCTAACCTAGAACGCTAATACTTAATATTGTATACACAAATTAACTATTATTTATAGTTATTACTAATTATAATATAAGCTTTTGTTATTACCTTTTAATCTACTAATAACCTAAGAGTTATTAGAAAGTTAACTCTAGTACACTTATTATACTTTACTAATTTAGTTATTAAGAGAAGTAAAGTGTAAGTAGTGTATAGTCTAGCTAATATAATAGTAGAAATTTTAACTAGATAAGTAGCTAAGGCACCTATAAGTAGTTATAAGTTAGATAATAATATATAGAAAGTAGTTAGAGAATATATAAATAACTTAATCTCTAAGAAAAAAAATATAAAAATAGTAATTAAAGTATTATAGACTTAAAATAAGGAACTCTAGGAATATATAAAGTAAAACAAGGTATAAATTAAAGCTATTATTAAAGGATAAAACTAAATAGAATTAATTACGTAACGCCTAGAAATAAGTGCAACAAAGAAACTACTAAAGATACCTATACTTAAGAAATTTAATAAGATAAGGGAAAAATTAAAACCTTTTATAGCTTTAGTATAACTCTAGATAGATATATAAGTACTATACTTTAATATAGAAGAAAAGAAGGTAATATATATTAGAATGTACCTTAAAGAAGATATAATAAGATAGTTTAAACCTTACTAGATAGATTATATAATATACGCCTTAATAACCTAGAAAGATAAAACTAGAACTATCTTTAGAAGTTATAAATACTTTACTAGACGAATAAGAGTAGTATTTAGGGATATAGATATTATATAATAGGCTAAGGAAAGGCTAGAAAAGCTTATATAAAATAAGAGTATTCTAGAATATATATTATAGTTTAAATAACTATTATAAAATATAGAATAGAATAAATTAGCCTTAATATTACAATTTAAATAAAGATTAAACTTAAAAATCTAATACAAAATAATTTATATAGAAAAGCTACGAATACTAAAAGCTCTAAAATAATAGGTAATATAGATTAATAATAATGTTTAAGAATAGAAGAAAAATAAATATAAAGGTTATACCTAGAACTACAATAAAGGAGACCTTATAGTCGTTAACGCTAATAAAGATAGAAAGAAGAAAAAGAATAAAGACTTTACGTACTTTAACTATAGTAAGAAAAGTTACTACGTAATAGATTACTATTATAGCTATAATAAGAGAAAACTAATTTAAACTAATTAGCCTTACTATAGATAACGACAACACATATAATCTATAGGATAACAAACTAAACTAAGAGACTAATTATAATAGAGATACGTAATAAATTCGCAATTTGCAATCTTAGTAAACGCGAAGTATAAAGCTAAGTACGTAATAAATTTGTAATTCGCGATCTTAGTAAATATAAAGCACGAAGCTAGCTAAGAAGCCTAGGTATATAGCTAGTAGCAATACACATTATTAGGATAGTATTAGTAATTTAATTATTAACTACGAGCGATAATACTAAAATAGTTACAAAACATCTTCTATTATTTATAGCCTATTGTAGATTATAATATAAACTTTTGTTATTACCTCTTAATTTACTAATACTCCTAGGTATTAGGAAGTCGACTATAGTAAACATATTACACCTTACTAATTTAGTTATTACAAGAAGCGAAGCGTAAGTAGCGTATAGTCTAGCTAACACAATAGTAGAAAATTTAACTAAGAAAGTAGCTAAAGTACCTATAAGTAGTTATAAGTTAGATAATATAGTATAGAAGAATATTAAAAACTATATAAATAATTTAATATCTAAGAAAGAAGATATAAAAATAATAATTAAAGCTCTAGAAATATAGAACAAGAAACTACAAAACTATTTAAAGTAAAATAAAGTATAAATTAAAGCTATTATTAAAGGCTAAAACTAAATAGAATTAATTACCTAACGACTAGAGATAAGTGCAACAAAGAAACTACCTAAAATACTTATCTTTAAGAAGTTTAATAGAATAAGAGAGAAATTAAGACCCTTTATAGTGTTTGTATAACTCTAGATAGATATATAAGTACTATACTTTAATATAAAAGAAAAGAAGGTAATATATATTAGATTATACTTTAAAGAAGATATAATAAGATAGTATAAACCTTACTAGATAGACTATATAATATACTCTCTAATAACCTAGAAAGATAAAACTAGAGCTATTTTTAGAAGTTATAAATACTTTACTAAATAAATAAGAGTAGTATTTAGGGATATAGATATTACCTAATAAGCTAAAGAGAAACTTAAAAGGCTTATATAAAGTAAGAGTATTCCTAAATATATATTATAATTTAAATAACTATTCTAAAATATAGAATAGAATAAATTAACCCTAATATTATAATTTAAACAAGGACTAAATACAAAAATCTAATACAAAATAATATATATAGAAAAACCTAGGATACTAAAAGCTCTAAAGTAATAAGTAATCTAAATTAATAACAATCTTTAAGAATAGAAAAAGAATAAGTATAAGAACTAAACTAGAAACTAGGACGTTAGAGACTCTATAATCCTTAACGCTAATAAAGACAAGAAGAAGAAGAAGAATAAAGACTTTACGTATTTTAACTATAGTAAGAAAGGTTACTACGTAAAAGACTACTAATTAAAGAAGAAAAAGGATATAGTATACTATAAATATAGAAAACTAAGATACTTTGTAAAAGATTATAGAAGTAAAGACCTAAAAAAAGAAATATAGTTAAAGATAACTAAAAAGAAGAAAGAAGTACTATAAGTATAGGCTAAACCCTAAGAGAAAGTAGCTAAGAGTAAAGAAATATAATACGTAATACTCTATTAGATCTTTTATTATAAAGACAACTACTATATATATCTTTTTAGTAAGTAAAGAGTAGGGTATTTCCTATAATAGAGAAATAGAGTAGTAGCAATAAAAGAAAAAACAAAAGCGTAGCTAAAAGAGATAGCGTACGTAATAGACTTACTAATAGAAGACTTAGAAGAGAAACCCTAGGTTCTATTAATTTAGGCTAAAGAACTAGTACTAGATAAAAAGACTACTATAGCTTCTTCTAAAGGACTATAAAGAAGTAAGAAACAAGTTAGTATAAAAGGTATAAAGTACGCCTAGCTAGATATATATAGCTATAATAGCTATATAATAATAGATATAGAAGAATAAAATAAAGAATAGAAATTTATTTAAATATACTTAATAGTTATAAGTATAGAGGAAGCGTACAAAGACTAGAAAGAACGTAATTCTAAAGAAATAAAGTTTATACTATTCTAAGAATA
Organism: Ophiosphaerella korrae; assembly: GCA_028456385.1. NCBI lineage: Eukaryota > Fungi > Ascomycota > Dothideomycetes > Pleosporales > Phaeosphaeriaceae > Ophiosphaerella > Ophiosphaerella korrae. The sequence continues at coordinate 38,125 of JALNQF010000347.1, read as the reverse complement.
GATAAAGTAATATATAGTTATAGTAGGAAAAATACCTATATAAAAAGAATAGTAATATCTTATAAGAAAAATATAATAGATTAACAAAGCCTATATACTAAAAGTACTAGTAGTATACTATATTTTAATAATAGATATACCTAGAAAAGATAAATACTAAGAAGGGGATAACAAAATAATAGACCTAAAATACTTAGTATATTTTAAAGTATTATAGATATTATACTTAGATAAGAATTGTATTATATATAGGAACTCTAAAGCAAACTATAGTATATAGCTTATAAGAAGAAGAGGCTACGATTATATAAGAGTAATTCTAGTAAAATATATCTAAGGATAAGAAATAATACTAGAAGAAGGTTACGTAGTAATAAAGCCTAGACTAAAACTATCTAAAAAATGCGTCTAAGGAGGACTATAGTATAAATATAAGTATAATAAATATCTAAAACATAAAGAATATAAACTTAAAGTAAGGCTATAGCTCTAGAAAGATAGATAATTTATAAAATTACCTAAACAAGAAAAGCTAGAAGGTATAAGAGGCCTATATATTACAAAAATAGGAATATACTAAAGAAAGAAAGTATAATTAATAATTAATAGTAGAGCTACAAGAAACTTTATATAAAAGAAGTTTATAGAAATATAAAGAATATGTTATATAATAAAGAAATACTCTTAACAACTAAGTATAATTAAAGGAAAACTATTCTAGGAACTAATTAGGTTTAAGATAACCTCCTCTACATTAGAACTAGAAAGGATAACAATTAAGAATATAGTTATAGATATAACAACAAGTAATAACGAATAAGATATAATACTAAGAATACTATAGTTATAGATAACTAACCTATACATTAATTAGAGAATAAAGAAGATTAATTACTATAGAATAGATACACTAAAGGCTAATATAAATACCTATAAAAGAGAATTCTCTAAAGAATATAAGAAATAGGAAAAGTAGATTATAGAGCTAGAAGACTACCTTCTAGAATATTAGCTATAGGATTTAGTAATAGACCTAAAAGAAAATAAAGATATAGGATAGAGCCTAGTCTATAGAAAAATAGAAGAAGAATCTAAGATTAAACGAGTATTTATTAAAAATACAATTAGAAAAAGATATATATAAGAATCTAAATCTTTAGTAGTATATAGACTTATATTTATAGATAAGAAGAGAATAAGTAATAAAAGACTCTACGTAGATTTTAAGAAAACTAACGTAATTATATATAAAAATTAATACTTATTACTATAAATAGATAAAATACAAGATAAGCTATAAAGAGTAAGAATCTTTACAAAATTAGATATCTAGAACGCCTACTACTAGATTAGAATTAAGAAAGGTAATAAGTAGAAAATAGTATTTAGAATATAATATAGACTATACAAATACTTAGTTATACTATTTAGCTTAATAAACGCACTAGTAGTATTCTAAGAAAGAATTAATATAGTACTAAGAGAGTACTTAGACGTATTTATATTTATATACTTAGACAACATCTTTATATTCTTAGAAATAGAAGAAGAATATATACAATATATACACAAGGTACTAGAAAAACTAGTAGATAGTAAACTATTTCTTAAGATACGAAAATACGAGTTCTATATAAAAGAAATAGATTTCCTTAGGTTTATTATAGAACTAGGAAAAATTAAAATTAATCTAGAAAAAATTAGATTAAATAATAAATAGCTAATACTAAAAAACCTAAAAGAAGTATAATAGTTTTATAGGTTAGCTAACTTTTATAGAAAGTTAATAGAAAGATAGTCTAAAGATATAGAACCTATAATAAGACTTATAAAAAAAGATACGCTATTTAAATAGATAAAGAAATATAATAAAGTATTTAATAAGATTAAAAGAAAGTTTATAGAAAAACTAGTTATTAGAATATATAACCTAGATCTACTAGTAATAGTAAAAATAGATACATCTAATTTAGTCTATAAAATAGCACTAATATAAGAAGACTTATAGACTAAAAAGGAATATCTAGTTAAATACTTCTCTAAGAAGATAAAAATAGTAGAACTTAACTACTTAATCTATAATAAAGAGATACTAGTAATCTATAAAGTATTTAAATAATAGAGAGTATACCTATAAAGAGTAAAATACTAAACAAAAGTCTATATAGACTATAGAAATCTTATAAGATTTATATTAAATAAAGAACTATTATAATAATATATAAGATAGTAGGAATTCCTATTAATATTTAATATAGAAATTATATATATAAAAGGGAAAGATAACTAATTTATAGACGCCCTTAGTAGAAGACTAGACTTATAAGAAGAAGTAAGCGCTACTAGTATAGTTCTAGTTAAAAACAAAGAAGGATATTTAGTTTTAAATATACCTAAAATAGCTACTATACTTAAAAGAACGAGTAGTAAGCTAGATAAATAGATTTAGAAAATAACGCAAGAAGTACCTAAAGAAATAAAGAAGTTAGAAACTTAAGAAGGACTAACACTAGCCTATAGAAGAATATATATTCTAGGTAAAATCTAAACAGAATTTATACGACGATTTTATAAACTACTAGTATATAGATACTAAGGAATTAAAAAAATACTAAATAGGCTCTTAAGAGACTATTACATCCTAAGAGTAAGATAACTAGTAGAAGAAGTACTACAAGACTATATAGAATATTATAGAAATAAGTATAATAGATATATACTATATAGGATACTATAACTAGTTAAAGTACTAAAGTAACTCTAAAGAATAATAATAATAGATTTTATTATAAAACTACCTAAGTTAAAGAACTTAATATTAGGAGTTAAGTATAATAGAATCCTAATAATAGTAGATAAACTTATAAAGTATACGTACTTTACACTATATAAAGAGAAAAGTAAGATAGAGGTTACTATATATTAGGTTCTAAAAACTATAATAAGCTAATATAGTATACTAGATAAAATTATTATAGATAAAGATATACGATTTATATTAAAGCTATAAAAAACAATAATAGTATAATTAGGAATACAATATACTATATTAATAGTATATTATCTACAAATAGATAGATAATTAGAACGAATAAATTAGATAGTAGAATAGTACCTAAGATACTATCTTAACTACAACTAGAATAATTAGATATAGCTACTACCTATAGTATAGTTAGCATATAATAGCGTAAAGAATATAGTAATAAGAGTATTACCCTTCTTTATAAACTATAGACTTAAACCTAATATATATTAAATACTAAGAAATATAGAATCTTAGACTTTATAAGAAGAAAACTTTATAAATAGAATAAAAGAAATATACAATTAATTAAGATAAGACGTAGAATTTATATATAATTAAATAGTAAAGTACTATAACAAGAAGTATAAATAGGGACCTTAATTTAGAGAGAGAGAAAAAGTATAGTTAGTATAGAAAAATACTAAGAGTAAACAACTAAGCCTAAAATTAGACTATATTAAGATAGGACTATATAAGATTAAGAAGAAAATTACACTAGTTATATTTAAACTAAAACTACTAAGTAAGATAAAGATATACCTAATATTCTATATAGCCTTACTAGAACAAGTACTATAAGAAGTAGAACTACTAGTATATAAAGTAGATACGTATAGAGAATAGAAAGAATAAGAAGTTAAAGAAATCTTAGTATACTAGTTCTATAATAGTAGAAACTACTATTTAGTAAAATAGATAGGTATAGACGAGAAAGGGTAACTATAGGAAAAAATATAGGAACTAGAAGATAACCTTAGTTACTCTAAGAAACTAGAGGACTTCTAAAGTTAAAACTCTCTAGACTACCTTATAGTAAACTAAGAAAATTAGTATTACTAGCGCTAAATAAAGAGGCGTTAGGAACGTCTAACGTAGTAGGAGCTAGAATAGCCTAAACTATATCTTTAAGGTCTATCTCAGCCTCTAAAGTATAAGACTATTTAGATAATTTAGCGTTATTATAAGCTTTTATCTTACAAAGACGCTTAATATAAAAATAAAGATCTACTAGCTTATAAAGAGTTAGCTTATACTTAGCCTTAGCTTTTATAAGCTATAATAATAGTATCTTTTAAGCTTAGTTAATAGCTCGCTCTATATAACTTAGTAAGAAGAGACTATATAGAAATTAAGTACTTATACTCTATAAGAGAAATACTAGATAGTATATACTTATACTAAATATTAGCTAGAATATACTTGTTATAGTGTTTACTATCCTTTAAAGATATAAGGTAAGTAAGCTTTAACTAAGTATAATAGGCGTAAAGAAATATTTTAATCCTATTATAAGCGACACAAGTAATAAGAAGGAGATTATTATAGTTAGAATACGAAGATATAGAGAATAATAAAGAGTTAGAAATAAACAAGGAAACTAGACTAATAACTTTAGGCCTAGGGTAGAGAAATAAGAACCTACTTAAAGAGGAGAATAGTATTATAGCTATAACAAGAGAAAACTAATTTAAACTAATTAGCCCTACTATAGATAACAATAATATATATAATCTATAGGATAACAAACTAGACTAAGAGACTAATTATAATAGGGACACGTAATAAATTCGTAATTTATAATCTTAGTAAATACAAAGTATAAAGCTAAGTACGTAATAAATTTATAATTTGTAATCTTAGTAAACATAAAGTATAAAGCTAGCTAAAAAGCCTAAGTATATAGCTAGTAGTAATGTATATTATTAGGATAGTATTAGTAATTTAATTATTAACTACAAGCGATAATACTAAGATAGTTATAAAACATCTTCTATTATTTATAGCCTATTATAGATTATAATATAAACTTTTGTTATTACCTCTTAATCTACTAATACCCCTAGGTATTAGGAAGTTAACCTTAGTAAACCTATTACAATTACTAATTATAAAAGAAGAAGGATATAGTATATTATAAATATAAGAAACTAGGATACTTTATAAAAGACTATAGAAGTAAGGACTTAAAAAAAGATAAAGAAATATAGTTAAAGATAACTAAGAATAAAAAGAAGTACTTAAAGTATAAGCTAAACCTTAGAAGAAAGTAGCTAGGAGTAAAGAATTATAATATATAATACTCTATTAGAGCTTTTATTATAAAGACAACTACTATATATATCTTTTTAGTAAGTAAAGAGTAAGATAGTTCTTATAGAAGAATAAAGTAGTATTAATAAAAGAAAATAGGATAAAAGTATAGCTAGAAGAGATAGCCTACGTAATAGACCTACTAGTAGAAGATCTAGAAGAGAAAGAATCCTAGACACTATTAATCTAGGCTAAAGAACTAGTATAAGATAAAGAGACTACTATAGCTTCTTCTAAAAGACTATAAAAAAGTAAGAAATATATTAATATAAGAGATATAGAATACGCCTAGTTAATAATATATAGCTATAATAGCTATATAACTATAGATATAGAAGAATAAAACAAATAATAGAAGTTTATCTAGAAATACTTACTAGTTATAAGTATAGAGGAAGCGTACAAAGACTAGAAAGAACGTAACTCTAAAGAAATAAAGTTTATACTATTTTAAGAATAGATAAAATAATATATAGTTATAGTAAGAAGAATACCTATATAAAGAGAATAGTAATTCCTTATAAGAAAAACGTAATAGATTAACAAAGCCTATATACTAAGATTACTAGTAGTATATTATATTCTAATAATAAAAATACCTAAAGAAAATAAATACTAGGAAGGAGATAATAAAATAATAGACCTAAAATATCTAGTATATTTTAAAGTATTATAAATATTATACTTAGATAAGAATTATATTATATATAGGAACTCTAAAGTAAATAATATAGTATAGCCTATAAGAAGAAGAGGCTATAATTATATAAGAGTAATTCTAGTAGAAGATATCTAAGGATAAGAAATAATACTAGAAGAAGGTTACGTAGTAGTAAGGCCTAGACTAAAACTATCTAAAAAATACGTCTAAAGAGGACTATAGTATAAATATACGTATAATAAATATCTAAAATATAAAGAATATAAACTTAAAGTAAGCCTATAGATTTAGAAGGATAGACAATTTATAAAAGAGCCTAAGTAAGAATAGCTAGAAGGAATAAGAGGCCTATATATTACGAAAATAGGTACGTATTAAGGAAAAAAGGTATAATTAATAATTAATAGTAAAGCTATAAAGAACTTTATATCTAAGAAGTTTATAGAAACAAAAGGAATACGTTATATAATAAAGAAGTACTCTTAATAGTTAAGTACGATTAAAGGAAAACTATTCTAGGAACTTATTAGGTTTAAAATAGTCCCCTCTATACTAGAACTAGAAGGGATAATAATAAAAAATATAGTTATAGATATAACAATAATTAATAATAAACAAGATATAATATTAGAAATACTATAGTTATAATTAACTAACCTAAGAATTAATTAGAAAATAGAGAGAATTAGCTACCCTAAGAAAGATATATTAAAAGCTAATATAAGCACCTATAAAGGAGAATTCCTTAAAGAATATAAGAAATAGGAAAAATAGCTTATAGAACCTAAAGACTTTCTTCTAGAATATTAGTTATAGGATTTAGTAATAGACTTAGAAAATGAGAAAAACGTAGGATAGAGCCTAGTATATAGAAAAATAGAAGAAAAATCTAAGATTAAATAAGTATTTATTAAAAACGCAACAAGAAAAAGATAGATATAAGAATCTAAATCCTTAGTAGTATATAGACTTATATTTATAGATAAGAAAGAGATAAGTAATAAAAGACCTTACGTAGACTTTAAAAAAACTAACGTAATTACAAACAAGAACTAATACCCTTTACTACGTATAGATAAGATATAAAATAGACTAAGGAAAGTAAAGATCTTTATAAAGCTAGATATCTAAAACGCTTACTACTAGATTAGAATTAAGAAAGGTAATAAATAGAAGATAGTATTTAGGATACAATATAGACTATATAAATATTTAGTTATACCTTTTAGATTAATAAATGTACTAGTAGATTTCTAAGAAAGAATTAATATAGTACTAAGAGAGTACTTAGACGTATTTATATTTATATACCTAGATAATATCTTTATATTCTTAGAAATAGAGAAAGAATATATATAATATATATACAAAGTACTAGAAAGGCTAGTAGAAAATAAGTTATTTCTTAAAATAAGAAAATACAAATTCTATACAAAAGAGATAGATTTCCTTAGATTTATTATTAAACTAGGAAAAATAAAGATTAACCTAGAAAAGATTAAGTTAATTAACAAATAGCTAATACTAAAAAACCTAAAAGAAGTATAATAATTTTATAGACTAGTAAACTTCTATAAGAAGCTAATAGTAAGATAGTCTAAAGATATAGAACTAATAACAAGACTTATAAAGAAAGATATACTATTTAAATAGATAAAAGAATGTAATAAGGTATTTAATAAGATTAAAAGAAAGTTTATAGAGAACTTAGTTATTAGAATATATAATCTAGACCTACTAGTAATAGTAAAAATAGATGTATCTAACTTAGTCTATAGAATAGTACTAATATAAGAAGACCTAAGGACTAAATTAGAATACCTAGTTAAATACTTCTCTAAGAAAATAAAGCTAGTAGAGCTTAACTACCTAATCTATAATAAAGAGATACTAGTAATCTATAAAGTATTTAAATAATAGAGAGTATACCTATAAAAAGTAAAGTACTAAACAAAGGTCTATATAGACTATAAGAACTTTATAGGATTTATACTAAATAAAGAACTATTATAATACTATATAAAATAGTAAGAATTCTTATTAATATTTAACTTAGAAATTATATATATAAAAGGGAAAGATAACTAGTTTGTAGACGCCCTTAGTAGAAGACTAGACTTATAAGAAGAAGTAAATACTACTAGTATAGTTCTAGTTAAGAATAAAAAAGGATACCTAGTTTTAAATATACCTAAAATAGCTGTAATACTTAAAAGAAAGAATAGCGAGCTAGATAAATAGATATAGAAGATAACGCAAGAAGTATTTAAAGAAATAGAGAAACTAGAAATCTAAGAAGGATTTGTATAAGCCTATAGAAGAATATATATTCTAAGAAAGATCTAAAGAGAATTTATATAATAATTCTATAAATTACTAGTATATAGATACTAAGGAATTAACAAAACTCTAGATAGACTACTATAGGACTACTATATCCTAAAAGTAAGATTGCTAGTAATAGAAGTACTATAAGACTATATAGAATATTATAGAAATAAGTATAGTAGATACGCACTATATAGAATACTATAACTAGTTAAAGTACTAGAATAACTATAGAGAGTTATTATAATAGACTTTATTATAAAACTACTAAAGTCTAAAGATTTTATATTAGGAGATAAGTATAATAGAATCTTAATAATAGTAGATAAACTTATAAAGTACTTATACTTTAGACTATATAAAGAGAAAAGTAGGATAAAAGTTACTATACACTAGGTTCTAGGAACTATAGTTAGTTAATATAGACTACTAGATAAAATAATTATAGATAGAGACGTATAATTTACATTAAAACTATATAGAATAATAATAGTATAATTAGGAGCTAAATACGTAATATCTATAGTATACTACCTATAAACAAATAGATAATTAGAACGAATAAATTAGATAGTAGAATAATACTTAAGATACTACTTTAACTATAACTAGAACAATTAGGTATAGTTACTACCTATAGTATAGTTAGTATACAATAGCGCAAAGAATATAGTAATAAATGTATTACTTTTCTTTATAAACTATAGATTTAACCCTAATATATACTAAATACTAAGATAAAAAGTATCTTAGTCCTTAAAAGGAGAAAAACTTACTAGTAGACTTAGAGATATACACAATTAACTAAGATAGGATATAGAATTCTTGTATAATTAAATAGTAATATACTATAATAAAAAACACTAAGAGGGACCCTAATTTAGAGAGAGAGAAAAAGTATAGTTAGTACAAAGGAATATAAAAAGTAAAAGGCTAAGTTCTAAACTAGATTATATTAAAATAAGACTATACAAAGTAGAGTAAAAAATTATACTAGTTATATTTAAACTAAAGCTACTAGACAAAATAAGGATATACCTAACCTTGTAATAAGTTACCTAGGGTCGACTTCCTAGTAACCTTGTAGTTGTTAGTAGATTAAGAGTTAATAATAAAAGTTCGTATAGTAATTTATAATAAGCTATAAATAATAGAAGATATTTTGCAACTATCTTAGTATTATCGCTTGTAGTTAATAATTAAATTACTAATACTATCCTAATAATACGCATTACTACTAACTATATATTTCTACTAATCTATTAATCTATCGCTTATATCTAGTCTTAGCGATTATAGATTATAGATTACTAATCTATTAATCTATAATTATATTTTATCTATACACTTAGTAGATTAGAGGATTACCTACGTGTCTTAGTTATAGTTAACTTCCTAATTAAAGTTGTTACCCTACTTGTCCTATGTTTCGTTAATATCTAAGTTAAGATTAATTAGTTCTATCTTAATTTCTCTTATTACTAGCGTAACACTATCCCCTCCTCTAGACAGTCTTTTATTTTCCTATTCTAGGGCTAAGGTTATTAGGCTAGTTTCCTCGTTAATATAAAGTTCTTTATTTTCTATCTCTATACCTACTAAGTCTACTCTTTATTGTATTTAATTAGTAGATTACGTATTACACTATAGTATTATAATATTTCTATATTCTTGTTGTAAGTCTTTAAACCCTTTATTAGTCTATCTTTCCTTAAAGTATAGTAAGGCCTATAAAGTATATATTCGTGCTAATGCTCGTTTGTCTTACAACCTATCTAGTATATCTATAGTAGAGTATAAGTTAAGAATACTTATTTATATATCTATACTTATATATAATAGGGAGAGCTATTAACTACGCTTAAGAAAAACTATTATTATAGATTATAAAGGCTAAAAGAGAGCGTAAGCGTCTCTATAAAGTCTCTTGTTATACGCTAAAAGAATATTAGTCTTGTCTCCTTAATAATTAGATGTAGCTATCTAATAATTAGGCCTATTTATCTCGTCTTTGTAAGACGAAGGCTTTAAATAATAAGAAGTCTATTAAGTAGTCTACTCTCCTAGAATCTAAGCTTGATTTTAAGGATATAGTAGGGGCTACTTTAGCTCCTATTGTATTAAGCGCTCCTATTGCCTCTCTATCTAGTAGTAGTACTATTAGTTTTCTTAGTTTACTACTAGGCGCTCTAGAGAGTTTTAACTTTAGAACTCTTCTAGTTTCTTAGAGTAGTTAAGATTATCTTCTAGTTCCTATATTTCTTCTTATAGTTGCCCTTTTTTATCTACTTCTATCTATTCTACTAAGTAGTAGTTTCTACTATTATAGAACTAGTGTACTAGGATTTTTTTAACTTCTTATTCTTTCTATTCTCTATACGTATCTACTTTATATACTAGTAGTTCTACGTTTTATAGTACTATCTCTAGTAGTACTACGTAGAAGGTTAGGTATATCTTTATCTTATTTAGTAGCTTTAGTTTAAATATAACTAGTATAACTTTCTTCTTAATCTTATATAGTCTTATCTTAATATAATCTAGTTTTAGACTTAATTATTTACTCTTAATGTTTTTTTATACTAACTATACTTTTTCTCCTTTTCTAAATTAAGGTCTTTATTTATACTTCTTGTTGTAGTACTTTACTATTTAATTATATAGAAATTCTACGTCCTATCTTAGTTAATTGTGTATTTCTTTTATTTTATTTGCAAAGTTTTCTCTTTATAAAGTCTAAGATTCTATATTTCTTAGTATTTAATATATATTAGGTTTAAGTCTATAGTTTGTAAAGAAGAGTAATACTCTTATTACTACGTTCTTTACACTATTATATACTAACTATACTATAGGTAGTAGCTATACCTAATTGTTCTAGTTATAGTTAAGATAGTATCTTAGGTACTATTCTACTATCTAATTTATTTATTCTAATTATCTATCTATCTATAGATAATATACTATTAATATAGCGTGTTGTGTTTCTAATTATGCTGTTATTATTTACTATAGCTTTAATATAAATTGTATATCTTTATTTATAATAATTTTGTCTAGTATACTATATTAACTTATTATAGTTTTTAGGACTTAATATATAGTAACTTTTATCCTACTTTTCTCTTTATATAGTGTAAAGTATATATACTTTATAAGTTTATCTACTATTATTAGGATTCTATCGTACTTAACTCTTAATATTAGGTCTTTTAACTTAGGTAGCTTTGTAATAAAATCTATTATTATTGTTCTTTAAAGTTATTCTAGTACTTTAACTAGTTATAGTATCCTATATAGTATGTGTCTATTATACTTGTTTCTATAATATTCTATATAATCTTGTAGTACTTCTTCTACTAGTTATCTTACTCTTAGGATATAGTAATCTCTTAGAAGCTTATTTAGCGTTTTTTTAATTCCTTAGTATCTATATACTAGTAGTTTATAGAATTATTATATAAATTCTCTTTAGATTTTTCCTAGAATATATATTCTTCTATAGGCTTATACAAATCCTTCTTAGGCTTCTAGCTTCTCTATTTCTTTAGATACTTTTTGCGTTATTTTCTAAATCTATTTATCTAGCTTACTACTTGTTCTTTTAAGTATTATAGCTATTTTAGGTATATTTAGGACTAAATGTCCTTCTTTGTTCTTAACTAGAACTATACTAGTAGCGCTTACTTCTTCTTATAAGTCTAGTCTTCTACTAAGAGTATTTATAAATTAGTTATCTTTCTCTTTTATATATATAATTTCTATATTAAATATTAATAAGAATTCCTACTATCTTATATATTATTATAATAGTTCTTTGTTTCATATAAATCTTATAAGATTTCTATAGTCTATATAGACTTTTATTTAATATTTTACTCTTTATAGGTATACTTTCTATTATTTAAATACTTTATAGATTGCTAGTATCTCTTTATTATAAATTAGGTAATTAAGTTCTACTATTTTTATCTTCTTAGAGAAGTATTTAACTAAATATTCTTTCTTAGTCTTTAGGTCTTCTTATATTAGTGCTATTCTATAGACTAAGTTAGATACGTCTATTTTTACTATTACTAGTAGGTCTAGGTTGTATATTCTAATATCTAGGTTTTCTATAAATTTTTTCTTAATCTTATTAAATACTTTATTATATTCCTTTATCTATTTAAATAGTATATCTTTCTTTATAAGTTATATTATTAGTTCTATATCTTTAGACTATCTTACTATTAACTTTTTATAAAAGTTAGCTAGCCTATAAAATTATTATACCTCTTTTATATTTTTTAGTGTTAGCTATTTGTTAATTAATCTAATCTTTTCTAGGTCGATCTTGATTTTTCCTAGTTTAATAATAAATCTAAGGAAGTCTGTTTCTTTTATATAGAATTTGTATTTTCTTATTTTAATAACTAGTTTACTATCTACTAGTTTTTCTAGTACCTTATATATATATTGTACGTGTTCTTCCTCTATTTCTAAGAATATAAAGATATTGTCTAGGTATACAAATATAAATATATCTAAGTACTCTCTTAGTACTATATTAATTCTTTCCTAAAATACTACTAGTGCGTTTATTAAGCTAAATAGTATAACTAAGTATTTGTATAGTCTATATTATATTCTAAACGCTATTTTCTACTTATTACCTTCTTTAATTCTAATTTAATAGTAGGCGTTCTAGATATCTAATTTTGTAAAGATTCTTACTTTTTGTAGCTTATCTTATATTCTATCTATTTGTAGTAATAGGTATTAGTTCTTATTTATAATTGCGTTAGTTTTCTTAAAATCTACGTAGAGTCTTTTATTACTTATTCTCTTCTTATCTATAAATATAAGTCTATGTACTACTAAGGATTTAGATTCTTGTATCTATCCTTTTCTAGTTGCTTTTTTAATAAATACTTGTTTGATCTTAGATTTTTCTTCTATTTTTCTATAGACTAAGCTCTATCCTATATTTTTATCTTCCTTTAGGTCTATTGTTAAATCCTATAGTTAATATTCTAGAAAGTAGTCTTCTAGCTCTATAAGTTACTTTTCTTATTTCTTATATTCTTCTAGGAATTCTCTTTTATAAGTGTTTATATTAGCTTTTAGCTTTTCTATTTTACTATAGCTAATTCTTCCTATTCTCTAGTTAATATATAGGTTAGTTATCTATAACTATAGTATTCCTAATATAATTTCTTGTTTATTATTAATTATTATTATATCTATAGCTATATTTTTAATTATTATCCCTTCTAGTTCTAGTGTAGAGAGAACTGTTTTAAACCTTATAGGTTCCTAGAATAGTTTTCCTTTAATTATACTTAGTTATTAAGAGTATTTCTTTATTATATAACGTATTCCTTGTATTTCTATAAACTTCTTTAATATAAAGTTTCTCGTAGCTCTACTATTAATTATTAATTATACTCTCTTTCTTTAGTATATACTTATTTTTGTAATATATAGGCCTCCTATACTTTCTAGCTATTCTTACTTAGGTAATTTTGTAAATTATCTATCTTTCTAAGGCTATAGACCTACTTAAAGTTTCTATTCTTTATATTTTAGATATTTATTATTTGTATATTTGTACTATAGTCTTCCTAGGACGTATTTCTTAAATAATTTAGGTCCTAGCCTTACTACTATATATCTATCTTTAGGTATTATTTCTTATCTAATAATGTCCTCTCTTAGGATTACCTTTATATAGTTGTAGTTCCTTTAGCGTACTAGCTATATATTGTTTACTTTTAGGTTTCTATATATAATATAGTTCTTATCTAGGTATAATAGCTATAATATCTTAAAATGTGCTAGATATTCTAGATTTATTCTTTCCTCGTCCCTTTCCTAGTATTTGTCTTTGCTAGGTATCTTCTATATTAGGATATAGTATACTACTAGTACTTATAGTGTATAGGCTTTGTTAATCTATTATATTCTTTCTACAAGGTATTACTACTCTCTTTATATAGGTATTTTTCTTTCTATAACTATCTATTACTCTATCTACTATTAGAATACTATAAACTTTATATTCTTAGGATTATGTATCTTCTAGTCTTTGTACGCTTCCTCTATACTTATAACTAGTAAGTATTTCTAAATAAATTTCTATTCTTTATTTTATTCCTCTATATTTATTATTGTATAGCTATTATAGCTATATACTAACTAGGTATACTCTATACTTTTTATATTACTCTCTTTCTTATCGCTTTGTAGTTCTTTAGAGGTAACTATAGTAGTCTTCTTATCCTCTACTATTCCTTTAGCAGGGATTAATAGGGTCTAGGGCTTCTCCCTTTCTAAATCTTCTATTAGTAGGTCTATTATATATACTATTTCTTCTAGCTATACTTTTATTCTACTTTATTTTATTATAGCTACTTTGTATCTTTATTTCTATAGGAACTACGCTACTCTCTATTTACTAGAAAAGTATATATAGTAGTTGTTATTATAATAAAAGGTCTAATAGAGTATTGTATACTATACTTCTTTACTCTTAGCTACCTTCTCTTAAGGTTTAGCTTGTGCTTTAGGTGCTTTTTTCTTACCTTTAGTTATTTTTAACTAGGTCTCTCTATCTTTCTTTAAGTCTTTACTTCTATAATCTTTTATAAAGTTTCCTAGTTTCCTATATTTATAATATACTATATCTTTTTTCTTTTATAATTAGTAGTCTTTTGCGTAGTAGCCTTTCTTACTATAGTTAAAGTACGTAAAGTCTTTATTCTTCTTCTTCTTTTTATCTTTATTAGTATTAAAGATTATAAGGTCTCCTTTATTATAGTTCTATGTATAACCTCTATACTTGTTCTTTTTCTATTCTTAAAGATTATTGTTAATCTATATTACCTATTACTTTAAGGCTTCTAGTATTTATAGTTTTTCTATATAGATTATTTTATATCGAATTTTTTAAGTTTAGCCCTTATTTAAATTATAATATTAGGGCTAACTCGAACTATTCTATATTTTGTAATAGTTGTTTAAATTATAATACGTATTCTAAAATACTCTAATTTTGTATAAGCTTTTCTAGCCTTTCTTTAGCTTGTTAGGTAACGTCTATATCTCTAAATACTACTCTTATTTGTCTAGTAAAGTATTTGTAACTTCTAAAGATAGCTCTAGTTTTATCTTTTTAGGTTATTAGAGCGTATATTGTGTAGTCTATCTAGTAAGGTTTAAACTATCTTATTACGTTTTCTTTAAGGTGCATTCTAATATATATTACCTTCTTTTCTTCTATATTAAAGTATAGTACTTGTATATCTATCTAGAGCTATACTAATACAATAAAGAGTCTTAGTTTCTCCCTTATTCTATTAAACTTCTTAAGGACGAGTATCTTTAGTAGTTTCTTTATCGCACTAATCTCTAAGCGTTAGGTAATTAATTCTATCTAGTTTTATCCTTTAATAATAGCTTTAATTTGTACTTTGTTTTACTTAGCGTAATCTTATAGTTCTTTGTTCTACGTTTCTAAAGCGTTAATTACTATCTTTATATCTTCTTTCTTAGAGATTAAGTCGTTTATATAGTTTTTAATGTCCTTCTATACTATATTATCTAACTTATAACTACTTATAGGTACCTTAGTTATTCTCTTAATTAAACTTTCTACTATCGTGTTAGCTAGACTATGCGCTACTTATGCTTCGCTTCTCTTAATAACTAAATTAGTAAGGTGTAATAGGTTACCTAAAGTTAACTTCCTAGTAACTTTGTAGTTGTTAGTAGATTAAGAGTTAATAACAAAAGTTTATATAGTAATCTATAATAGGCTATAAATAATAGAAGATATTTTGCAACTATCTTAGTATTGTTGCTTGTAGTTAATAATTAAATTACTAATACTATCCTAATAATACGTATTACTACTAACTAAATATTTCTACTAATCTATTAATCTATTACTTGTATCTAGTTTTAGTAATTATAGATTATAGATTACTAATCTATTAATCTGTAATTATATTTTATCTGTGTACTTAGTAGATTAGGAGATTACCTACGTATCCTAGTTATAGTTAACTTCCTAATTAAGGTTATTACCCCGCTCGTCCTATGTTTTGTTAATATCTAAGTTAGGATTAATTAGTTCTATCTCGATTTCTTTTATTACTAGCGTAACAAACCTTCTATATAGTACTACTTAAAATAGTACTATAAAACGTAGAACTACTAGTATATAGAGTAGATACATATAGAGAATAGGAAAAATAGGAAGTTAAGAAAATCCTATAATATTAGTTCCGTAATAAAAGGAACTACTACTTAGTAGAATAGATAGGTATAGATAAAAAAGGACAACTATAGGAGAAAATATAGGAACTAGAAGACAATCTTAATTAATCTAAGAAACTAGAGGAGTTCTAAAATTAAAACCCTCTAGAGCGCCTTGTAGTAAACTAAGAAAATTAGTACTACTAATAGTAAATAGAGAGACACCTAGAACGTCTAATGTAATAGGAGCTAGAGTAGCCTCTATAGTATCCTTAAGGTCTATCTTAGCCTCTAAAGTATAAGACTATTTAGATAATTTAGCGTTATTATAAGCCTTTATCTTATAAAGACACTTAATACAAGAATAAAGATCTACTAGCTTATAAAGAGTTAGCTTATACTTTACCTTAGCCTCTATAAGCTATAATAATAGTATCTCTTAAGCTTAGTTAATAGCTCGCCTTATATAATTTAGTAAGAAGAGACTATATAGAAAATAAATACTTATACTCTATAAGAGAAATACTAGAGGGAGTATATTTATACTAAATATTAGTAAGAATATACTTACTATAATACTTACTATCTTTTAAAGATATAAGATAGGTAAGCTTTAATTAAGTATAATAGGCGGAAGGAAATATTTTAACTCTATTATAAGTAATACAAGTAATAAGAAGAAGTTTATTATAATTAGAGTAAGAAGATATAAAGAATAATAAAGAACTAGAAATAAATAAAGAAACTAGACTAATAACTTTAGGCCTAGAACAAGAAAATAAAAACCTACCTAGAGAGGGGAATAGTATTATAGTTATAATAAGAGAAAACTAATTTAAGCTAATTAGCTTAACTCTAGATAACAATAGCGCGTATAATCTATAGGGTAATAAACTTAACTAGAAAACTAACTATAACTAAGACACGTAATAGATTCGTAATTTGTAATCTTAGTAAATATAAAGTATAAAGCTAAGTACGTAATAGATTTATAATTTACGATCTTAGTAAATATAAAGTACAAAGCTAGCTAAAAAACATAGGTATATAGTTAGTAATAATATATATTATTAGGATAATATTAGTAATCTAATCTCTAACCTAGAACGCTAATACTTAATATTATACACACAAATTAACTATTATTTATAGTTATTACTAATTATAATATAAGCTTTTATTATTACTTCCTAATCTACTAATAACCTAGGAGTTATTAGGAAGTCGACCCTAGTATACTTATTATACACTAAATAGTAAGTATATAGAAATATTAATAGACCTTTATAGACTATTATATTTAATCTTTTTTTTACTTCTTATCTTAATAGAGTATTATAACAAATACTTTAATTAGATTTTTATCTACCTATTAATACTTATATACCTTATAATACTCTAATAAGAGCTAACTATTAATTAAGTTAAGTAACTAACTTATTTATTAACCTCGCCTATCTTATAGAAGCCTACTTACCCTTATTGCTTTTACGTAGTTCTAAGGTCTTAATATATTAAATACTTTTAAGATAAGTAATACGTTAATAAATATAAATAACTAGTATATAGGAGTAACCTATACTACTACTTCTAAGGTTACTAAGCTAGACCTCTACTAGAAAGAATAAAATAAGCTTAAGCTATAAATTTTATAACTTAATCTCTTTTTTAAAGTAAATTAAGTTTAAGATAAAGATAGAGCTATACTTATATTATCTTATATAAGAAGTAAAGTAGAAAAATAAGTTATATTATACTTTAAAAAATATATTATAGAGTTAATAAGAGGAATTAAAATAGAGCTAATTAGTCTTAACTTAGATAATAACAAAGTATAGAATAAGTAGGGTAGTAACCCTAATTAGGAAGCTACTTATAATTAGGATACGTAGTAGTAATCTATAATAATATATAATAGATTAAAGTAATCTATAATTATGTATAATAGATTAATAGTAATCTATAAAGTTGTATAAATAGATTACTAGAAGTATATAGGTACTATAATATATATTATTAAGATAGTATTAGTAATTTAATCCTTTAACTATAGAACGCTAATACAAGATAATTATAAGATATCTTCTATTATTTATAGTTATTGTAGATTATAAACACGAACCTCTATTATTAACTCGTAATCTACTAATAACCCTAATAGTTAAAAGGAAGCTAACCCTATTAACTTATTATACCTTGCTAATTTAGTTATTAAGAGAAGTAAAGTATAAGTAGCGTATAGTCTAGCTAATACGATAGTAGAAAGTTTAACTAAGAAAGTAGCTAAGGCACTTATAAGTAGTTATAAGTTAGATAATATAGTATAGAAGGTAATTAGAGAATATATAAACAACTTAATCTCTAAAAAAAAAGATATAAAGATAGTAATTAATATACTAGATACGTAGAATAAAGTATAGATTAAAGCTATTATAAAAGGTTAAAACTAGATAGAACTAATTACTTAAAGACTAGAAATAAGTGCAACAAAGAAACTACCTAAGATACTTGTACTTAAAAAGTTTAATAGAATAAAGGAGAAACTATAACCCTTTATAGCTTTAGTATAACTCTAGATAGATATATAAGTACTATACTTTAATATAGAAGAAAAGAAGGTAATATATATTAGAATGCACCTTAAAGAAAACGTAATAAGATAGTTTAAACCTTACTAGATAGACTACACAATATACGCTCTAATAACCTAAAAAGATAAAACTAGAGCTATCTTTAGAAGTTACAAATACTTTACTAGACAAATAAGAGTAGTATTTAGAGATATAGATATTACCTAACAAGCTAAAGAAAGGCTAGAAAAGCTTATATAGAATAAGAGTGTTCTAGAATATATATTATAGTTTAAATAACTATTACAAAATATAGAATAGAATAAATTAGCCCTAATATTACGATTTAAATAAGGACTAAACTTAAGAATCTAATACAAGATAATTTATATAGAAAAACTAAGAATACTAGAAACTCTAAAATAATAGGTAATATAAATTAATAATAATCTTTAAGAATAGAAGAAAAATAAGTATAGAGGATCTACTTAGAATTATAATAAGGAGGACCCTATAATCCTAGATACTAATAAGGATAGGAAGAAAAAAAAGAATAAAGACTTTACGTACTTTAATTATAGTAAGATAGGCTACTATATAAAGAACTACTAATTAAAATAGAAGAAAGATATAGTATATTATAAATATAAGAAACTGGGACACTTTATAAAAGACTATAGAAGTAAAGACCTAAAAAAAAATAAAGAAGCTTAGTTAAAGATAACTAAAAGTAAAAAGGAAGTACTAAAAGTATAGATAGAACTTTAAAAGAAAGTAACTAGGAGTAATAAATTATAGTATATAATACTCTATTAGACCTTTTATTCTAAAGATAACTACTATATATATTATTCTACTAAAGAGAGAGTAAGATAGTTTTTATAAAAGAATAGAGTAGTAGTAATAAAAGAAAGAATAAAAGTATAGCTAAAAGAAATAGTATATATAATAGACTTACTAATAGAAGACTTAGAAAAGGAAAAAACCTATACTTTATTAATCTAGGCTAAGGAACTAGTACTAGATAAAGAGACTACTATAGCTTCTTCTAAAAGACTATAAGAAAGTAAAAAATAAGTTATTATAAGAAGTATAGAGTATACCTAGCTAGATATATATAGCTATAATAGCTATATAACAATAGTTATAGAAGAATAAAATAAATAATAAAAATTTATTTAGATATACTTACTAGTTATAAGTATAGAAAAAGCGTATAAAGACTAAAAAGAATATAACTTTAAAGAAATAAAGTTTATACTATTTTAAGAATAGATAAAGTAATATATAGTTATAGTAAGAAGAATACCTATATAAAAAGAATAGTAGTCTCTTATAAGAAAAACGCGATAGATTAATAAAGCCTATATACTAAGAATACTAATAGTATACTATATCTTAATAAAAAAGATACCTAAAAAAGATAAATACTAGGAAAGAGATAACGTAATAATAGATCTAAAACATCTAGTATACTTTAAAGTATTATAGTTATTATACCTAGAAAAGAATTATATTATATATAAAAACCCTAAAGGAAATAACTACGTATAGCTTAAATAAAGAAAAAGATATAACTATATAAGAGTAATCTTAGTAGAAGATATCTAAGGATAGAAAATAATACTAGAAGAAGAATATATAGTAGTAAGGCCTAGACTAAAACTATCTAAGAAATACGTTCTAGGAAGACTATAGTATAAATATTCGTACAATAAATATCTAAAATACAAAGAATATAAGCTTAAGACAAGGCTATAGCTATAAAAAGATAGATAATTTATAAAACTACTTAAGTAAAAAAAGCAAGAAAGTATAAGAGGCCTATATATTACAAAAATAGGTACGTACTAAAGAAAAAAAGTATAATTAATAATTAATAGTAGAGCTATAAGAAACTTTATATTAAAGAAGTTTATAGAAATACAAGGAATAAAGTATATAACAAAGAAGTACCTTTAATAACTAAGTATAGTTAAAAGAAAGCTATTCTAAGAACCTATAAGGTTTAAAATAGTTCTTTCTATACTAGAGCTAAAAGAGAGAATACTAAAAAATATAGTTATAGATAACTAACTTATATATTAATTAGAGAATAGGAAAAATTAACTACTATAAAACAAATATATTAAAAGCTAATATAAGTACCTATAAAAGAAAATTCTTAGAAGAATATAAGAAATAGGAAAAACAACTTATAGAGCCTAAAGACTATCTTCTAGAATATTAGCTATAGGACTTAGTAATAGACCTAGAAGAAGAAAAAAACGCAAGATAGAGCCTAGTCCACTAAAAAACTAAAGAAGAATCTAAAATTAAATAAGTATTTATTAAAAACGTAATAAAGAAAGAATAGATATAAGAATTTAAATCCTTAGTAGTATATAGACTTATATTTATAGATAAAAAGAGAATAAATAATAAAAGACTTTACGTAGATTTTAGAAAAACTAACGTAATTATAAATAAGAACTAATATCCTTTACTATAAATAGATAAAATATAAGATAGGCTATAAAAAGCAAAGATCTTTATAAAACTAGATATCTAAAACGTATACTATTAAATTAGAGTTAAGAAAGGTAATAAATAGAAAATAGTATTTAGAATATAATATAGACTATTTAAATACCTAGTTATACCTTTTAGCTTAATAAATATACTAGTAGCCTTTTAGGAAAGAATTAATATAGTACTAAGAGAGTACTTAGATATATTTATATTTATATACCTAGATAATATCCTTATATTCTTAGAAATAGAAGATAAATATATATAATACGTATACAAAGTACTAGAAAAGCTAGTAAAAAGTAAACTATTTCTAAAAATATAGAAATTTAAATTCTATATAAAAGAAATAGATTTTCTTAGGTTTATTATAGAACTAGGAAAAATCAAGATTAATCTAGAGAAAATTAAGTTAATTAATAAATAGCTAATACGAAAAAACCTAAAAGAGGTATAATAATTTTATAGGTTAGAAAACTTCTATAAGAAGTTAATAATAGGATAGTCTAAAGATATAGAACTAATAACTAAACTTATAAAGAAAAATATACTATTTAAGTAGATAAAAGAATACAATAAAGTATTTAACTAAATTAAGAGAAAGTTTATAGAGAACCTAGTTATTAGAATATATAACCTAGACCTACTAGTAATAGTAAAAATAGACGCGTCTAATTTAGTCTATAGAATAGTAATAATACAAGAAGACCTAAGAACTAAACAAGAATATTTAGTTAAATACTTTTCTAAGAAAATAAAACTAGTAGAGCTTAACTATCTAATATATAATAAAGAGATAATAGTAATCTATAAAGTATTTAAATAATAGAAAGTATACTTATAAAAAGTAAAGTACTAAATATAAGTCTATATAGACTATAAAAATCTTATAAGATTTATACTAAATAAAGAACTATTATAACGCTATATAAGATAGTAGGAATTTATATTAATATTTAATCTAGAAATTATATATATAAAAGAGAAAGATAACTAATTTATAGACGCCCTTAGTAGAAGACTAGACTTATAAGAAGAAGTAAGCGCTACTAGTATAGTTCTAGTTAAAAACAAAGAAGGATATTTAGTTTTAAATATACCTAAAATAGCTACTACACTTAAAAGAACAAGTAGTAAGCTAGATAAATAGATTTAGAAAATAACGTAAGAAGTACCTAAAGAAATAAAAAAGTTAGAAACTTAAGAAGGACTTACACTAGCCTATAGAAGAATATATATTCTAGGTAAAATCTAGAGAGAATTTATACAATAATTTTATAAACTACTAGTATATAGGTACTAAGGTATTAATAAAACTCTAGATAGACTCCTATAAAACTATTATATTCTAAAAGTAAAATAATTAGTAATAAAGATACTATAAAACTATATAGAATACTATAAAAATAAATATAGTAGATATATACTCTATAGAATACTATAACTAGTTAAAGTACTAGAGTAACTTTAGAGAACTATTACAATAAACTTTATTATAAAGTTACCTAAGTTAAAAGACCTAATATTAGGAATTAAATATAATAGAATCTTAATAATAGTAGATAAGCTTATAAAGTATTTATACTTTAAACTATATAAAGAAAAGAGTAAGATAGAGGTTACTATATACTAGGTCTTATATTACTAGCTTACTAGGGTCGACTTCCTAATAGCCTTTCTAGTATTAGTAGATTGCGAAGTAATAGTAAAGGTTTGTATAGGTAATCTGTAATAACTATAAATAATAGAAGATATCTTGTAACTGTCTTGTACTAGCGTTCTATAGTTAAGGGATTAAATTACTAATACTATCTTAATAATGCGCATTACTACTAACTATATACTTGTCCTAATCTATTAATCTATTACTACTAAGAACAACAGATTATAGATTACCTTAATCTATAATCTATTAACGCTAAAAGTCTATAGATTATAGATTACCCTAGGTATCCTAATTATATGTAGCTTCCTAATCAAGTTTATATTCTTTGTGTTTATAAGAACTTAATCTTTTAGTTGTAGGGCTAATTAGTTCTATCTGTATTTCTCTTATTACTGTCGTAACACTATCCCCTCCTCTAGGTAGGTCCTTGTTTATCTATCCTAGAGCTAAGGTTATTAACCTACTTTCTTTGTTAATTTCTAGTTCCTTATTACTTCCTATAGTTGCCTCTTCTATACGTTATTAATATCTTCTTACTAATCGCGTGTTGCGTAATAGTATTAAAATGTTTTCTTATTCTTATTATACCTTTTCTAAGTTAAATCCTAAGTACTCTCTTTATATAGTTTCTACAAACAATAGTAGAGCTTATAAAGCGTATATCTATATAAACGTTTGTAGTTTCTATAACGTGTCTAGTATCTCTCTTATAGAGTGTATGTTTATTATACTTATTCTTGTATCTAGGCTTAATAATAATAGGGAGAGCTGTTAACAAGGCTTAAGAGAAATAACTATCTTAAATTGTAGAGGCTAAAGCTAAGTATAAGTAGATCTAGGAGCTTGCGTAGAGTAAGCTAGTAGAGAATTAAGCTTGTCTCTCTCGTCTTTGTAAGATAAAGGCGCTAAATAATAAGAAATTAGCCGTGTAGTTAGTAGCTCTAGAAGCTAAGCTAGACTTAGATAAGGTATTTAGTGTTGCTATAGTAGGTCCTGCGTTAGGCGCTCCTATCGCCTCTCTATCTAGCGATAGTAATGTTAGTTTCCTTAGTTCGCCGCTAGGCGTTCTAGAGAGTTTTAACTTTAGAAGTCCTCTAGTTTCTTAGAGTAGTTAAGATTATCCTCTAGTTCCTATGTTTCTTCCTATAGTTGTCTTTTTTTATCTATACCTATCTATTTTACTAGGTAGTAGTTCCTACTATTGCGGAACTAATATACTAGGATTTCTTTAACTTCCTATTCTTTTTATTCTCTATACGTGTCTACTTTGTACACTAGTAGTTCTACGTTTTATAGTACTATCTTAAGTAGTACTATATAAAAGGTTAGGTATATCTTTATTTTATTTAGTAGCTTTAGTTTAAATATAACTAGCGTAACTTCTTTCTTAATTTTGTATAGTCCTATCTTAACGTAGTCTAATTTTAAGCTTAGTCTCTTGCTCTTAATGTTTTTCTATACTAACTATACTTTTTCTCCCTTTCTAAATTAGGGTCCTTCTTTATATTTCTTATTATAGTATTTTGCTATTTAATTATACAGGAATTCTATATTCTATCTTAATTACTTGTGTATATCTTTAAGTCTATTAGCAAAATTTTCTCCTCTTAAGGACTAAGATATCTCTAGTCTTAGTATTTTATATACACTAGGGTTAAATCTATAGTTTGCAAAGAAGAGTAATACTTCTATTATCTTATTCTTTACGCTGTTGTATGCTAACTATGCTATAGGTAGTAACTATACCTAGTTGTTCTAGTTGTAATTAAGGTAGCATCTTAAGTATTATTCTACTATCTATAGGTAGTATACTATTAACATTATATGTTTAATTCCTAATTATACTATTATCGTTCCCTATAGTTTTAATATAAATCTTACGTCTCTATCTATTATAATCTTGTCTAGTAGTCTGTATTAGCTAATTATAGTTCCTAGAACCTAGTATACTATAACTTCTATTCTACTTTTCTCCTTATATAGTCTAAAATATAAGTACTTTGTAAGTTTATCTACTATTATTAGGATTCTATTATACTTAACTCCTAATATTAGGTCTTTTAACTTAGGTAGTTTTGTAATAAAATCTATTATAATAACTCCCTATAGTTATTCTAGTACTTCTACTAGTTGTAACTTTCTATATAGTATATACTTACTATACTTATTCCTTTAGCATTCTATATAATCTCGTAGTACTTCTATTACTAGTTGTCTTACTCTTAGGATATAGTAATCTCTTAGCAGTCTATCTAGTATTTTATTAATTCCTTAATATCTATATACTAGTAGTTTATAGAACTATCGTATAAATTCTCTTTATATTCTTTTTAGAATATACGTTCTTCTATAAGCTTTTGCGAGACTTTCTTTAATCTTAAGTTTTTCTATCTCTTTAGGAGCTTTTCTTATTTCTTCCTAAATCTATTCGTCTAGCTTACTACTCTTTCTTTTAAGTGTTACAGCTATTTTAGTTATATTTAGGACTAAATATCCTTCTTCGTTTTTAACTAGAACTATACTAGTAGCGCTTACTTCTTTCTATAAGTCTAGTCTTCTACTAAGGGCGTCTATAAATTAATTGTCTTTCCCTTTTATATATATAATTTCTATATTAAATATTAATAGGAATTCCTACTATCTTGTATATTGTTATATTAGTTCTTTATTTAGTATAAATCTTATAAGATTCTTATAGTCTATATAGACCTTTATTTAGTATTTTACTCTTTATAAGTATACTCTCTATTATTTAAATACTTTATAGATTACTAGTATCTCTTTGTTATAAATTAGATAGTTAAGCTCTACTAGCTTTATTTTCTTAGAGTAGTATTTAACTAAATATTCTTTCTTAGTCTTTAGGTTTTCTTGTATTAGTGCTATTCTATAGACTAAATTAGATGCGTCTATTTTTACTATTACTAGTAGGTCTAGGTTATATATTCTAATAACTAGGTTTTCTATAAACTTCTTCTTAATCTTTTTAAATACTTTATTACATTCTTTTATCTATTTAAATAGTGTATCCTTCTTTATAAGCCTCGTTATTAGTTCTATATCTTTAGACTATCCTACTATTAACTTTTTGCAAAAGTTAGCTAAGCTATAAAATTATTGTACTTCCTTTAGGTTCTTTAGTATTAGCTATTCGTTAATTAATCTAATTTTTTCTAGATTAATCTTGATTTTTCCTAGTTTAATAATAAATCTAAGGAAGTCTATTTCTTTTATGTAGAATTTACATTTTCTTATTTTAAAGAATAGTTTACTTTCTACTAGTTTTTCTAGCACTTTGTGTACATACTATACGTATTCTTCTTCTACTTCTAAGAATATAAAGATATTATCTAGGTATATAAATGTAAATATATCTAAGTACTCTCTTAGTACTATATTTATTCTTTCTTAGAAGGCTACTAGTACGTTTATTAAGCTAAAGGGTATAACTAGGTATTTATATAGTCTATATTATGTTCTAAATACTATTTTCTATTTATTACCTTTCTTAATTCTAATCTAGTAGTAGGCGTTCTAGATATCTAGTTTTATAAAGATTCTTACTTTCTGTAGTTTATCTTGTATTACGTCTATTTGTAGTAAGGGATATTAGTTCTTATTTATAATTACGTTAGTTTTTCTAAAGTCTACGTAAAGTCTTTTATTACTTATTCTCTTTTTATCTATAAATATAAGTCTATGTACTACTAAGGACTTAGATTCTTGTATCTATCCTTTCTTTAGTACGTTTTTAATAAACGTTCGTTTAATCTTAGATTCTTCTTCTATTTTTCTATAAACTAGGCTCTATCCTACGTCTTTATCTTCCTTTAGATCTATCGCTAAATCCTATAGTTAATATTCTAGAAGGTAATCTTTAGGTTCTATAAGCTGTTTTTCCTATTTCTTATATTCTTCTAGGAATTCTCCTTTATATGTAGCTATGTTAGCTTTTAATATTTCTTTCTTAAGGTAGCTAATTTTCCCTATTCTCTAATTAATTCTTAGGTTAGTTATTTGTAACTATAGTATTCCTAGTATTATATCTTATTTGTTATTAATTGTTGTTATATCTATAACTATATTCTTAATTGTTATTCCTTCTAGTTCTAGCGTAGAGGGTGTTGTCTCGAACTTTATAGGTTCCTAGAATAGTTTTCCTTTAATCGTACTTAATTATTAAGGGTACTTCTTTATAGTATAAGTTATTCCTTAGTTTTCTATAAACTTCTTTAATATAAAGTTCCTTGTAGCTCTACTATTAATTATTAATTATACTTTCTTTCTTTAATAAGTACTTGTCTTTGTAATATATAGGCTTCTTATACCTTCTAGCTTTTCTTAATTTAGTATTTTTGTAAATTATCTATCTTCTTAGAGCTATAGCCCTATTTTAAGTTTGTATTCTTTATATTTTAGATATTTGTCGTACTTGTATTTGTACTATAGTCTTCCTTAGACGTATTTCTTAGGTAGTTTTAGTCTAGGCCTTATTACTATATAACCTTCTTTAGGTATTATTTCTTATCCTTAGATATCTTCTACTAGAATTACTCTTGTATAGTTGTAGCCTTTTCTTCTTGTAGGCTATACTTTGTTATTTACTTTAGGGTTTCTATATATTATACAATTCTTCTCTAGGTATAATGTCTATAATACTTCGAAATATACTAGGTACTTAGGATCTATTATTTTGTTATCCCCTTCCTAGTAACTATCTATTCTAGGTCTTATATTTGTTAGGACGTAGTATACTATTAGTACTTATAGTGTATATACTTTGTTAATCTATCGCGTTTTTCTTGCAAAGAACTACTATTTCTTTTATATAGGTATTCTTCCTACTATAACTATATATTACTTTATCTATTCTTAAAATAGTATAAACTTTATTTCTTTAAGATTGCGTTCTTTCTAGTCTTTATACGCTTCCTCTATACTTATAACTAGTAAGTATTTCTAAACAAATTTCTATTCTTTATTTTATTCCTTTATATCTATTATCGTATAGCTATTATAACTATATATATCTAGCTAGGTATACTCTATACCTTTTATGCTAACCTATCTTTCGCTTTCTTATATTCCTTTAGAAGAAGCTGTAGTAGTCTCTTTATCTAGTGCCTATCCTTTAGCCTAGATCGATAGGGTCTAGGGCTCTTCCCTTTCTAAGTCTTCTATTAGTAGGTCTATTATATACGCTATTTCTTCTAGCTATGCTTTTATTCTTTCTTTTATTGCTACTACTCTATTCTTTTATAAGAACTATCCTACTCTCTATTTACTAGAAAGATATATATAGTAGTTGTCTTTATAATAAAAGGTCTAATAGAGTATTACGTATTGTATTTCTTTACTCCTAGCTACTTTTTCTTAAGGTTTAGCCTATGCTTATAGTATTTCTTTCTTTTTCTCTATCGTCTTTAACTAAGTTTCCTTGTCCTTTTTATAGTCCTTACTTTTGCATTCCTTTATATAGTGTCCTAGTTTCCTATATTTATAATATACTATATCCTTTTTCTTCTTTAATTAGTAGTCTTTTGCGTAGTAGCCTTTCTTACTATAGTTAAAATACGTAAAGTCTTTATTCTTCTTTCTCTTTCTATCTTTGTTTGCGTTAAGGATTATAGGATCTTTAGCGTCCTAATTTCTAGTTTAGCTACTGTACTTGTTCTTTTTCTATTCTTAAAGGTCGTTGTTAATTTAGATTACCTATTATTTTAGAGCTTCTAGTGTCCTAGGTTTCTCTATATATATTATTTTATATTAAATTTTTACGTTTAGTCCTTGTTTAAATTGTAATATAAAGGCTAATTCGTTCTATTCTATGTTTTAGCTTAGTTGTTTAAATTATAATATATATTCTAGAATACTCTTGCTTTGTGTAAGCCTCTTAAGTTTTTCTTTAGCTTGTTAGGTAATATCTATATCCCTAAATACTACTCTTATTCGTTTAGTAAAGTATTTATAGCTTCTAAAAATAGCTCTAGTTTTATCTTTTTAGGTTATTAGAGAATACGTTATATAGTCTATCTAGTAGGGTTCGTACTATCTTATTGCGTCTTCTTCGAGGTGTAGTCTAATGTATATTACCTTCTTTTCTTCTATGTTAAAGTATAGTACTTGTATATCTATCTAGAGTTGTGCTAACGCTATAAAAAGTCTTAATTTCTCTCTTGTTCTGTTAAACTTTTTAAGAACAGGTATCTTAGGTAGTTTCTTTGTTGTACTTATTTCTAGTTGTTAGGTAATTAGCTCTATCTAGTTCTAGCCTTTAATAATAGCTTTAATTTGTACTTTGTTCTATTTTAAGTAGTCTTGTAGTTCCTTATTCTACGTTTCTAGTGCTTTAATTACTATCTTTATATCTTCTTTATTGTTAATTAGTTTATTTATATAGTCCTTAATTGTTTCCTATATAGTACTATCTAACTTATAACTACTCTTAGGGGCTTTACTTATTAAACTTTCTACTATTGTATTAGCTAGACTATACGCTACTTACGCTTCGCCTCTCGCAATAACTAAATTAGTAAGGTGTTACTAGCTTACTAGGGTTAACTTCTTAATAGCCTTTCTAGTATTAGTAGATTGCGAGGTAATAGCAAAAGTTCGTATAGGTAATCTATAATAACTATAAATAATAGAAGATATCTTGTAACTATCTTGTACTAGCGTTCTATAGTTAGGAGATTAAATTGCTAATACTATCTTAATAATACGCGTCGCTACTAACTATATACTTGTCCTAATCTATTAATCTATTACTACTAAGAATAATAGATTGTAGATTACCTTAATCTATAATCTATTAACGCTAAGAGTCTATAGATTATAGATTACCCTAGGTGTCCTAATTATATGTAGCTTCCTAATTGAGTTCGTATTCTTCGTGTTCGTAAGAACTTGATCCTTTAGTTGTAGGGCTAATTAGTTCTATCTGTATTTCTCTTATTACTGTCGTAACATCTTAATAACTATAATTAGCTAATATAGTATACTAGATAAGATTATTATAGATAGAGATATATAATTTATATTAAAACTATAAGGAATAATAATAGTATAATTAAGAATATAATATACAATATTAATAGTATATTACCTATAAATTAATAGATAATTAGAATAAATAAACTAGATAGTAGAATAGTACTTAAGATACTACCTTAACTACAACTAGAATAACTAGGTATAGTTACTACCTATAGTATAGTTAGTATATAATAGTATAAAGAATATAGTATAAGAGTATTACTTTACTTTATAAACTATAGATTTAACCCTAATATATATTAAATACTAAGATAAGAAGTATTTTAGTCTCTAAGAAGAGAAAACCTTATAAATAGACTTAAGGATATATATAATAAATTAAAATAGGACGTAGAATTCTTATATTATTAAATAAAAAAATACTATAATAAGAAATATATAGAGGGATCCTAATTTAGAGAGGAAGAAAAAGTATAGCTAGTTAGGAAAAATATAAAAAGTAAATAACTTAGTTTAATACTTAATTACGTTAAAATAGAACTATATAAAGTAGAAAGGAAAGTTATACTAGTTATATTTAAACTAAGACTACTAAGTAAAATAAAGATATACCTAACCTTCTACGTAGTACTACTATAAAAAGTACTATAGAAAGTAGAACTACTAGTGTATAAAGTAGATACGTATAGAAAATAAAAAGAATAGGAAGTTAAAGAAATTCTATAGTACTAGTTCTATAATAGTAGAAACTATTACCTAGTAAAATAAATAGGAATATATAAAAAAGAGTAACTATAAGAGAAAATATAGAAGCTATAAGATAATCTTAATTACTTTAAGAAACTAGAAAAGTTCTAAAGTTAAAACTCTCTAGACTACTTAGTAGTAAGTAGAGAAGACTTATACTACTAGTAATAGGTAGAGAGGCGCTAGACGCACCTAATATAGTAAGAACCTAAGTAGCCTATATTATAGACTTAAAGCCTAATTTAGACTCTAAGAAAATAGCTTATATAATAGATTTCTTATTATTTAAGGCCTTTATCTTATAAAGACAAATAAGATAAGTATAATTTTCTACTTATATACTTAGAATCTAATTATATTCTTTTTTAGCCTCTACAACCTATAATAATAGTTTTTCTTAAGCGTAGTTAATAGCTCTCCCTATTAAATATAAGTATAGATGCGCGAATAAGTATTTTTAACCTATAGTCTACAAGAAACACGCTAGATAAGTTATAAGATAAATAAGCGTTAGTGTTATAGCTATAACAAGAGAAAACTAATTTAAACTAATTAGCTTTACTATAGATAATAACAATATATATAACCTATAGGATAATAAATTAGACTAGGAGACTAACTACAATAGGGACACGTAATAAATTCGCGATTCGCAATCTTAGTAAATACAAAGTATAAAGCTAAGTACGTAATAAATTTATAATTTGTAATCTTAGTAAATACGAAGTATAAAGCTAGCCTAAAAGCCTAAGTATATAGTTAGTAACAATGCGCATTATTAGGATGCTATTAGCAATTTAATTATTAACTACAAGTAATAATATTTAGATAGTTACAAAATATCTCCTATTGTTTATAGTATATTGTAGATTAAAATACAAGCTTTTGTTATTACCTCTTAATCTACTAATAACTCTTAGGTATTAGGAAGTTAACCCTAGTAACACCTATTACACCTTACTAATTTAGTTATTAAGAGAAGTAAAGTGTAAGTAGCGTATAGTCTAGCTAATATAATGTTAGAAAGTTTAAAAAACCTAAAAGCCTCTATAAGTAGCTACGCAATAGATAGTATAGTATAGGAAATAATTAAAGAACGTATTAACAACTTAATAAACAAAAAAGAGGATATAAAGATAGTAATTAACGCTTTAGAAATACAAAACAAGGAATTATAAGACTACTCTAAATAAAACAAAGCCTAGATTAAAGCTATTATTATAGGACAAAACTAAATAGAACTAATTACCTAAAGACTAGAGATAAGTACAATAAAGAAACTACCTAAGATACTTGTCCTTAAAAAGTTTAATAGAATAAGGGAAAAACTAAGACTTTTTATAGTATTAGTATAACTCTAGATAGATATACAAGTACTATACTTCGATATAGAAGAAAAGAAGGTAATATATATTAGACTACACCTTAAAGAAGATATAATAAGATAGTATAAACCTTACTAGATAGACTATATAATATATACTCTAATAATATAGAAAGACGAAACTAGAGCTATCTTTAGAAGTTATAAATACTTTACTAAACGAATAAGAGTAGTATTTAGGGATATAGATATTACCTAATAAGCTAAAGAAAAACTTAAAAGGCTTATATAGAGCAAGAGCGTTCTAGTATATATATTATAATTTAAATAACTAGTATAAAACATAGAATAGAACGAAGTATCCTTAATATTACGATTTAAATAAAGACTAAATAGGAGAATCTAGTACGAAATAATATATATAGAAAAGCCTAGGATACTAGAAGCTCTAAAATAATAAGTAATATAAATTAATAATAACCTTTAAGAATAGAAGAGTAATAAATATAGAAACTACACAAGAAACTAGGATAGTAGAGACTTTATAATCCTTAACGCTAATAAGGATAGAAAGAAAAAGAAGAATAAAGACTTTACGTACTTTAACTATAGTAAGAAAGGCTACTACGTAAAAGACTACTAGTTATAGAAGAAAAAGGATATAGTATACTATAAATATAAGAAACTAGGATACTTTGTAAAAGACTATAAAAGTAAAGACCTAAAGAAAGAAACCTAGTTAAAAACAACTAAAAAGAAGAAAGAAGCACTATAAGTATAGGCTAAACTTTAAG
The DNA here is from genome assembly GCA_028456385.1 of Ophiosphaerella korrae. Classification (NCBI taxonomy): domain Eukaryota; kingdom Fungi; phylum Ascomycota; class Dothideomycetes; order Pleosporales; family Phaeosphaeriaceae; genus Ophiosphaerella; species Ophiosphaerella korrae. The sequence goes on along the minus strand of JALNQF010000347.1, from coordinate 5,168 downwards.
AAAAGGTAGCTAGGAGTAAAGAATAGCAATATATAATACTTAATTAGGCCTTTTATTAAAATAATAACTACTATATATACTTTTTAAGTAAATAAAGAGTAGAATACTTCTTATAAAGAAAATAAAGAGTAGTAGTAATAAAAAAAGATAGAACGTAAGTATAGCTTAACAAAATAAGATATATAATAGACCTACTAATAGAAGATTTAGAAAGGGAGAAGCCCTAGACCCTATTAATCTCTACTAAAGGACTAGTAGAAGATAAGAAGACTACTATAGTTACTTCTAAAGAATTATAAAGTAATAAGAGAGAAAGTAATATAAAAGGTATAAAATATACTTAGTTAGTATATAGCTATAATAGCTATATAATAATAAATATAGAAGAATAAAATAAAGAATAGAAATTCGTTTAGAAATACTTACTAGTTATAAGTATAGAGGAAGCGTACAAAGACTAGAAGATATATAATCCTAAGAATATAAAGTTTATATTATTCTAATAGTAGATAGAGTAATAGATAGTTATAGTAGAGAAAATACTTATATAAAGAGAATAGTAGTACCTTATAGAAAGAACGCGATAGATTAATAAAGCCTATATACTCTAAGTACTAGTAGTATACTATATCTTAATATAAAAAACACTTAGTAAAAACAAATACTAGGAAGGGGATAATAAAAGAATAGATCTAAAACACCTAGTATACTTCGAGATAATATAGTTATTATACCTAAATATAAACTATATTATATATAGGAATCTAAAAGTAAGAAACAATATATAGCTAGTATACTAGAAGAACTACGACTATATAAAGGTAATCCTAAGAGAGGATATTACTAGATAGGAAATAATACCTAAAGATAGATATATAGTAGTAAGGCTAGGACCTAAATTATCTAAGAAATACGTCTTAGGAGGACTATAGTATAAATATACAAATAATAAATATCTAAAATATAAAGAATATAAACTTAAAGTAGAGCTATAGCTCTAGAAAGATAGATAATTTACAAAATTACTTAACTAAAAATAGCTAAAAAGTATAAGAGGCCTATATATTATAAAAATAGGTATATACTAAAAAAGGAAAATATAACTAATAATTAATAGTAGAGATATAAGAAACTTTATATTAAAGAAGTTTATAGAAGTATAAGGAATACGTTATATAATAAAAAAGTACCTCTAATAACTAAGTATAATTAAAGGAAAACTATTCTAGGAACCTATAAGGTTTGAAATAGTTCTCTCTATACTAGAACTAGAAGAGATAATAATTAAGAATATAATTATAGATATAATAATAATTAATAAGAAATAAGAAATTATATTAGGAATACTATAGTTACAAATAGCTAACTAATATATTAATTAAAGAATAGGGAAAATTAGCTACTATAAAATAGAAAAGCTAAAAGCTAATATAAACACCTATAAAGGAAAATTCCTAGAAGAATATAAGAAATAGGAATAATAACTTATAGAGCTAGAAGACTATCTCTTAGAACACTAACTATAAGACTTAGGGATAGAACTAGAAGAAAGTAAAGATATAAGATAGAGCCTAGTCTACTAAAAAATAGAAGAAAAATCTAATATTAAATAAGTATTTATATAGAGCGTAATAAAAAAGAGATAGATAAAAGAATCTAAATCCTTAGTAGTATATAGACTTATATTTATAGATAAAAAAGGAATAAGTAATAAGAGACTTTACGTAGATTTTAGAAAAACTAATATAGTTATAAACAAAAACTAATACCTTTTACTATAAATAGACAAAATATAAGATAGGCTATAAAAGGTAAAAATCTTTACAAAACTAGATATCTAAAACGCCTACTACTAAATTAGAATTAAAAAAGGTAATAAATAGAAAATAGTATTTAGAATATAATAGAGACTATATAAATACCTAGTTGTGCTATTTAGCTTAATAAACGCACTAGCTATATTCTAAGAAAGAATTAATATAGTACTAAGAGAGTACTTAGACGTATTTATATTTATATACCTAGATAATATCTTTATATTTTTAGAAATAGAAGAAGAATATATATAATATATATATAAAGTACTAGAAAAACTAGTAGAAAATAAATTATTTCTTAAAATAAGAAAATATAAGTTCTATATAAAGGAAATAGATTTCTTAGAGTTTATTATAGAACTAGGAAAAATTAAGATTAATCTAGAAAAGATTAAATTATTTAACAAATAGCTAACACTAAAGAACTTAAAAGAGGTATAATAATTTTATAGGCTAGCAAACTTTTATAGAAAGTTAATAATAGAATAGTCTAAAGATATAGAACTAATAACAAGACTTATAAAGAAAGATACACTTTTTAAATAAATAAAAGAATATAATAAAGTATTTAATAAAATTAAGAAAAAATTTATAGAAAACCTAGTTATTAGAATATATAACCTAGACCTACTAGCAATAGTAAAAATAGACGTATCTAACTTAGCCTATAGAATAGTACTAATACAAGAGGATCTAAAGACTAAATAGGAATATTTAGTTAAATACTTCTCTAAGAAAATAAAACTAGTAGAGCTTAACTACCTAATCTATAATAAAGAAATACTAGTAATATATAAAGTATTTAAATAATAGAGAGTATACCTATAAAGAGTAAAATACTAAACAAAAGTCTATATATACTATAAGAATCTTATAGGATTTATACTAAATAAAGAACTATTATAATAATATATAAGATAGTAGGAATTCCTATTAATATTTAATATAGAAATTATATATATAAAAGGGAAAGATAACTAATTTATAGACGCCCTTAGTAGAAGACTAGACTTATAAAAAGAAGTAAGCGCTACTAGTATAGTTCTAGTTAAGAATAAAGAAGGATATTTAGTCTTAAATATACCTAAAATAGCTACAACACTTAAAAGAACAAATAGCGAGCTAGACGAATAGATTTAGAAAGTAATACAAGAAGTATCTAAAGAAATAGAAAAACTAGAAACTTAAAGAAGACTCGCATACGCCTATAAGAGAATATATATCCTAAAGAAAATTTAAAGAGAATTTATATAACAATTCTATAAATTACTTGTATATAGTTACTAAGGTATTAAAAAGATATTAAATAGACTACTATAAGACTATTATATCCTAAGGGTAAGATAACTAGTAGAAGAAGTACTATAAGACTATATAGAATGTTATAGAAATAAGTATAATAGATACATACTATATAGGATACTATAACTAGTTAAAGTCCTAGAATAACTCTAGAGAACAATAACAATAGATTTTATTACAAAGCTACCTAAGTTAAAAGACCTAATATTAAGAGTTAAGTACAATAGAATCCTAATAATAGTAGATAAATATATAAAGTATATATACTTTATACTATATAAATAGAAAAGTAGGATAGAGGTTACTATATATTAAGTTCTAAAAACTATAATAAGTTAATATAGTATACTAGATAAAATTATTATAGATAAAAATATACAATTTATATTAAAGCTATAGAAAATAATAATATCGTAATTAGGAATATAATATACTATGTTAATAGTATATTATCTATAAATAGATAGATAATTAGAATAAATAAATTAGATAATAGAATAGTACCTAAGATACTATCTTAACTACAACTAGAATAATTAGGTACAACTACTACCTATAGTATAGTTAGTATATAATAGCGCAAAGAATATAGTAATAAGAGTATTACTCTTCTTTATAAACTATAGACTTAAACCTAATATATACTAAATACTAAGAAATATAGAATCTTAGACTCTATAAAGAGAAAACTTTACAAATAGAATAAAAGAAATACACAATTAGTTAAGATAAGATATAGAATTCCTACACGATTAAATAGTAAAGTACTATAACAAGAAGTATAAATAGAGACCTTAATTTAGAAAGAGAGAAAAAGTATAGTTAGTATAAAAAAATATTAAGAGTAAACAATTAAGTCTAAAACTAGATTATATTAAGATAAGACTATATAAGATTAAGAAGAAAGTTACACTAGTTATATTTAAACTAAAGCTACTAAATAAAATAAGTATATACCTAACCTTTTATATAGTACTACTAGAGATAGTACTATAAAATATAGAACTACTAGTATATAAAGTAGATATGTATAGAGAATAAGAAAAATAAGAAGTTAAAGAAATCCTAGTATAATAGTTCTATAATAGTAGAAACTACTATTTAGTAAAATAGATAAGTATAGACAAGAAAGGGTAACTATAAGAAGAAATATAAGAACTAGAAGATAATCTTAACTACTCTAAGAAACTAGAAGACTTCTAAAGTTAAAACTCTCTAGACTACCTTATACTAAACTAAGAAAATTAGTATTACTAGTGCTAAATAGAGAGGCGTTAGGAACGTCTAACGCGATAAGAGCTAGAATAGCCTAAACTATATCTTTAAAGTCTATCTTAGCTTCTAAGGTACAAGACTATTTAGACAATTTAGCGATATTATAAGCTTTTATCTTATAAAGATACTTAATATAAGAATAAAGATCTACTAGCTTATAAAAAGTTATCTTATACTTAGCTTTAGCTTCTATAAGCTATAATAATAGTATCTCTTAAGCCTAGTTAATAGCTCGCTCTATATAACTTAGTAAGAAAAGACTATATAGAAATTAAGTACTTACACTCTATAAGAGAAATACTAGATAGCGTATACTTATATTAAATATTAGCTAGAATATACTTATTATAGTGTTTACTATCCTTTAAGAATATAAGGTAAGTAAGCTTTAATTAAGTATAATAGGCGTAAAGAAATATTTTAACCTTATTACGAGTAATATAAGTAATAAGAAGGAGTTTATTATAGTTAGAACGCAAAGATATAAAAAATAATAGAGAGTTAGAAATAAATAAAGAAACTAGACTAATAACCTTGGGCTTAGAGTAGAGAAACAAGAACCTACTTAGAGAGAGGAATAGTATTATAGCTATAATAAGAAAAAACTAATTTAAACTAATTAGCCTTACTATAGATAACAATAATATATACAACCTATAAGATAATAAATTAGACTAAGAGACTAACTATAATAGAGACACGTAATAAATTTATAATTTATAATCTTAGTAAATATAAAGTATAAAGCTAAGTACGTAATAAATTTATAATTTA